>VDFB02036743.1:0-21496 GCA_007258455.2 Sequoia sempervirens
TTATGCATCAACATAAATCACAGGAATGAAATCACATCATATAGTGGCTAATGAAAACATAGTCTAACCCTAGAGCGTTGCTACGATAGTAAGCACATAGGGAGAGGAGAGCATTTGACCACCTCTCAAGAAATCTCATTCATAATATAATCTAACACGATCTTATCATAGAAAAGGTGATCATGGTGCTGCTGGCCACTACCTATGGCATCAGTCAAGGAAAGCCTATGGTCACAAATCTTTGTGTTTCCACACTTTGGTTGGAACGGTTCAATGAAGCTAGGTATGTGTTGGTCATTTTTTAAGAGCCAAACCAATCTCAAGAGGTACCTATGGATTTTTCCATTTCCAATGGTAAGTACTTCTAAAGGGATTGGCCAATGAATGAATACAAGTTGCAAGACTTCTATTCCTACTCATTGGGCTCTATGAAACCTGGGAGGGTGATCCCACAATGCATATTTAAGAATTCACACAATATTAACTAGATACACTATCAATAATAGATACCTCTCATAAAACCATTCAATATAATGCATCAAATAAGCTGGCAACTTATTAATCAATGTCATATATATTGTGCATGAGAAGGTGGAACTTCAACACAAAAGAACAATGGTGGTATCCATTTGAGAGTTTGTAATTTAAAAAATGAGTAGCTAATGAATCAACACCAAAACTGAACCACAAGTATTTTGCACAAACCAGTGACTTTATCCCAAGGAAAGAGTCAATATCAATCTATGTGACCTGATAACAACTTAAACAATAACACCTATAACCTCAAGAAACCTTGCATTACAACATTCCTCTATGAATTTCATGATTATTATTGATTACAACCATCCTAGCACCTAGTTCATACAAGTTATTAATCTCACCCAAGCACTTACATTAATTCATTCAATCAATAAGTAAGCATGAAATTAAACATCCATCAAGAAATGATAGAGACAAATGAAAGAAATCCTGGATTACTTTCACTCATAACTCATAGAACAAATACAAGGAGAGACAATAGTTGTAAAATTGATATTGCTCTGTATTTTAAATGCTACATTGTTATCAAAATTACATACATAACAATGAACTCCAAAAGAAACTTAAGACAAAAAACCTCTAAAACATGCTTAGTATTGTCTTGACAATTTCACAGTGTTAACTCAAAATTTTCAACTAACTCCTGCTTCTGTCCCTAAATTATTTCTTATAGAGATGAAAGATCAAAACAAGCCTTAGGCCATGAATTACACATGTCAAAATTTGTTTGGACTGTTGCAACAATATTCCATTTTCAATTACACTCAAGTCTTCAGGTGGAGAAAATGAACATGATGCGAAATTGACCTCAACTCATTGTATAAAATAGGTCCCACCTCGAAAGGACATCATTGGTTTTCTACAATAGCTTCAATATATTCCCCACGTGCCCAAAAAATGCTAACTATGGGAAAACCAGACAACAAAACTTGTGAAGCAAGAAAAGGAAAATAGATAAAAATTCAAAATTGTTTTACCCATATTAGCACCACATGATACCCATCTCAAATTGAGGAGAGAACAATATTTTACCATGTTTTATCAAAAGCCTAATATGTATTATATTTAGGCTATGCATTGTTCTCCTCCCATCTGTTATTTACCTTGTTCATAATCAATCTCCACATCTACTCATTTTGTGTATTTTTCTAGCCACATGTTATACTCATCTTTAGTGGACCATTTTACATTCAACAAACCTTACACTTTAGTACTACACTGGGAATATATGGCATCAATTAAAATCCTGGCCTCTTTAACAAATATGTTCATCTTTTTTTCCAATCTCCACCATTGTATCAATATTTGAATTGAGCAAGATGTAGTCGGTGACAGTCAATGCCATCATAGCTGCTCCAAGCATTCCTCCCAAATCTTCCTTCCAGGTGTCAAATGGCTGCAACTCACCTTTTGAACTCAATATCTAAGGCATACCATGTTCCTCCATTTTTCCTTAAATATGTTCAACTTACTCTGGAGCTATACACTGAACTTTCCATGGAAAGTAGTTATCTCATTTATTGAGTCAATGATTTGCAAGACTTTAGGAATATTAGTAGGTTCCTTGGGATCCTCCTTCATTTTGGGTATCATTTCTTTCAAAGCATTCACCCTAGTAATCCAATTATTTCATTCATTCTTGAGGGCCTCTTGTACCTATAAATACTTAGTGCTTGCTTCATGAATATTCTTATAAGTGGCCAAAACATCATTACCCTTGTGGAATAACTTAGTCACCCTATGCTTTAACACATCCTCAAAGATTTCATTTTCCACCTTAACAATTTCAAGCTTTTCTCTTCTGACATTTTCTTTCTTAGTATTCAACTGATAATTCAAATCCTTAATTTTTAAGGCCAAGGTCTCCTTATCCTATGTAGATAAATCAGGTGACGAAGAGGATGACATAGTTATTATCTTCTAAGTAGCCTAAATAGTGGCTCTCATATTATCTAGCTCATCCAAGTCCTTATTGTACTCCTTAACCAAAGAATCATATTTTTTCTAAGAAATTTGTGCAGTAGACACACTAAGCATGGCAACATGAACAAATAATTTGGTTGCTTGGATAGGAGCTATATCTATAGCTCTTTTGACCACTAAGGAACCAATAGCCTCCTCAATAGGCCTAGCAACATCATGTTTACCAGTATTAGGTGCCATAGAAAAATTGAAAGAGTATGCAAATTTGCACTATATCCAGATCCAAACACTTTATCCTCAAATTGCTCCTCAGATATTGAAGCATGAGGGTCTCTTCTTACTGCATTATATGCTATGGAAGTAGTGATAGTACATCCTGGTAATAACATGATTCCACTATTTAAGACAATTTTCCTAGCCTAAGTGGGAGTAATAGCTGCAATTTCAGCATTGATCTTTCCCTCTTCTACTTTCTCAGCCTCTTCCTGATGAGAAGGTTCAACATTATCTCGAGCTAATTCAATTCTCTCCTTTATATCTTTACTCCATTTTTGATTCATAAACTCCTGAAACTCTTTGGACTACACAAATTTATCAGCAACAAGGAATTCATCATAGTCCTTGATCCCGGGATCACCATCACTTTCATTATCATATTTCCATTTTACAATTTTGTCAAGGGGAATATCTTAACTATGAATTTTCTCAATATGAGGAGGGAATTTCTGCTCTATCTCCTCATTCCCTAGCACATGTTATGCCATTTGTTCCTCCCTAAGTTCTTGGATATCTGCAGGCCACTCTAGGATATCCATAGCTTCTTGTTGTTGTTCTAGGAGAACTTGTGCTTTATCAAAAACCTCCTTCAACTTCACCTTAAACTCACCACACTGATAATCCCTTAGCATAGTGGAGGCTCTTTCCAAAAGGTTTGCAATTATATTATATAGACTTATGTAAAAAACATTCCTTTTCATGATATTTTCTTCAATGTTCATTATAACTGTCCATTCCTTCTTTCTAGTCATTACAACCTCATCACTAGTCAGTTTTCTTAATACATCATCTTTGTATAAGAATTCATGATGTATGACTCCTAAGATTTTTTTTTTTCTTCTTCCTACCACAAATCCCTCTGGATCAAAATTTCTAATATCATTAGTAGGCATTCTAAGATTATTCACCATGATGCCAAAATTTTCATACCCCTCAGGGGCAGTGACTATGAAGTAAGCAAAGGAACATTGGGGATGTACCACAGTACCTTTCCTGGGCTTCCTAAACATCTCATAATCCATAACATCAATTTTCTACATGAGTTCCATAAAATCCAATCTGCCTGTGACATACAAGGGTAGACAATGAGGTGCCACTTTAGCTCCATAGGCTCTAATCAAAGTACATGTAGAATGAAGAAACCAATCTACCCAATATCCTAGTATATCTTTTTGGTGCATGATATTTCTGATTTCAAGAGAAACATGGATAGGTGCTACACCCAATGCTTCTAAGATACCATATCTTACAACATTAGCAAACAAAATATAATTGGAATTGGAATAGTCCTAATCCCAAATGTATGTCCACATTTGTACTGGTAAAAAATTATTTTCACTATCCCTAAGTCTTAGATTTAATTTCCTTTTCCATTCATAATCACCCTCCCATAAGAGCATATGCATTAGTAGAGAGTGATGAGGGAAATATAAAGGGAGCACTCCCTTCTTCAAATTGAGGAAATCCTTATGCATCCGATCAACAACAAAGTTGGCATAATCAAAACTAGTGTTCTGATTATGACCCTATATATTTTCCACTGTCACTAATAAATTAGGGGCTATCCTTACCTCAAAATCTTGAGCCAACACCTAGTTCAAGTAGTAATAAGTGTTCCTGAAATAATCCACAAACTCTTCACACTCAAAAGGCTCAATATCCTTAGCAATGAATTTCTCCTTGCTCTTTCTGTGTTGAACCAATAGTCTCTCTCTATATGAAAATTTGTTTTTCTCATATTCACCATATAACTTAGCATGCCTAAACTTCATAGTATAATTGGGATTTAACCCAAATACATATATCATCTTTTCCTTCATCACTTCCAAGATCACATCACCATTTTCACTCCTAATTGTTCTATCACTAGGATTATAGTGTCTAGCCAGTTCCATCATTAGGTCCACCTCTACTAACTCATTCGAGACTACCAACTTCCCAAGGTTCAACCCCCATAAAAAACATGAAGGCTTACTAGAATACTACCTATTGAAAGCATACTTGAAAAGCTGCCACCTCCTTTGAGGTTGGGGCTTTTCACCAATTTCACCAGCACTATCAATTAACCTAGTGGTTACAACAAGTTGGCTTGTAGGTCTTTTTCCAATCTGTGACCCTCCTTCCTTTATGTTTCTAGAGGCATGTTGCATAAAATTTTTTGTTTCCTTCTTCGTAATTATGGACCTATTGGATGATGTAGGAGTACTTGGTGAAGGGTTAGATGATACAAGTGGTTTCAACTCAATATCAGCTACAACATCCTAAGTTTTAAGTCATTTGACCTTCTTTTTCTTTGGTTTCCTCTTTGGCCTAATACTAGATTAACTGGGCTCCAGATCACTCAAATTTGTAATGTAGGAGAACTAGGGTTTATAATTCCTTACAGTAGATAAGAAACCCTTTGCAAGTGTGAGAACACAAGGTACTACTTATTGAACAAAACAATCTCCCTAAACCCAACACTTATCACCTAATTGAAGTTATTAGTAATAGAAAAGCAAACAATTCTCCCAATTTCCTATCAAATTTCTAAGGTTTTTCACCTCAACACTTCAGCTAGAATGAGATATATAGTTTTCTCACCTGGGTAAATGCTATGCCACACTTATCACTTTGTAGTTTCTAGAGTTCCCCACACAATTTCCTCAACTTTTGCTATCCTTTCTGCTTGCGAGAGAATCCAAGTACACAACCAACTAGGTATCTACTTTCTTTTACGTCCAAGAGACAAGCATGTCACCATTAATGTTTGATGGTAAGTTTGCATGAGTGAACTATCAATTAGACATTCATGGTTAAACCCTGATCATTGATCACTCTATTTTAAAACTAGATCAATGGTTATCAGTTCACCTCGCTACTTTCTTCCTTGCTTTACATGATGTCCTCAAGATACTACCATGTTGCTTCTTTATGTGATAGTTATCACTTATTGCTGATATACCTCATCCTTCATTGGCTCCATAAGTGATGCAAGCATCCATGTGGTGAAATCTCAGTCCTATGATGTTTGGCCCATCTTTAATCACGTTCATCCTTTCATTGTGCATCGCTAATTCAAAATTTACACCTTGAATCCTATTAGTGAAGGGAGATGTAGTGAAGAGATCAGATTAGGACATGCACCTACATGAAAATCAACAACGCAAATGACATCATAGATAAGACTTATCCAAATTAGAAAAATAAAATTTTAAATAGAGAACTCCATCGCTTATCACTACTTTGAAACTTAAGCTTTGAAATAAATTTGCGACGAGCAATGAAACATTAGGTCGTCACTCATTGCTAATTCTCCTCACATGGTTTGCGAGTAATTATCAATGAGAGATTTTCATAGTGACATTACGTATTGGGTATCGCTAATATAGAACTTAGCACTTAAAACATATCCATGATATGCGATGCAATGAAAAAACCCATCTTATTGCTCATTGCTAATTTGAATTTATCATTTCATAACATATCCATGATGAGTGATAAAAATAAGAACATAAGGCCAAGGGGAATCACTTATCACTATTACAATATTGAAGGCTCAAGTGATCCCTTAATAATACAAAGAACATCGCTCATCACACATTCAAATTAAGAGCTCTAGCAGCTATTCACGATGAGCAATATCAAAGAAATAGTACTTCATCACTCGTTGCAAGTTCAAAACATGCACTTTTGAAGTAATCAACAATGAGCGATAAGGATGATAGGCCAACGGGACTTAAGTGAAAACCTTTAGGCACATGCTCATATATTGTTCTAATGAAGGGGTCCCACATATGTCATCTCCTCAGGGCAGAATCTTAGGATCACTAACAATATTTCTGAGTCAAAATTCACTGGTGGGTCCTCCCATGTGGGTCGCCACTGGCGGGAAGTCGTTACTACAACGCCATTCCATAACATTGAAAATTTGTTGCTTCCTTGCTACATAGACCTGGAACCCGCTAATGCCATCAAAACAAAAGCACACAAGGAAAAACTATGAAGTCTCCTAGACGGGTCCACTCATGTGGGTCGTAGCCATCAGAACACCGTCCCCATAAGGCCGCTCCTTAGCAGTGAAAACTCAATGGAATCATCCTACGACCTTCCCACATTGTTCCCCCACTATCACCTTTTGCAGACACTTCCTATGTGGGTGTCATTGGCTCTGTGGTTGTTGTATTATGACATTCACAAGTGGCATTCCCACAGCAGATGCTCGCAAACACTTCTCCACCAAAAGCATACACATGCCAAAATCAGGAGGAATCGAGAGTATTTGTTTAGAATCACTTTGGCATCTTGAACAAAAAATATTCATACTACATAGGGTATATATTTGAGAATTTGAGGCATGTCGATGAAGTTCGATGATTAAGGAATAATCTTGTGTTGAGACATTATTCAAAAAATTTTGAGTAGGGGGTATGATTATTCATTTCATGAAGTATGGGTCACTGGCTCATGGGGACATCACTCCAAATGACGTTCTTATGACATTTTAATGACTGCCTTCTGCATTTCTTGGCCCGCGCGCCACTAGTATGGACATTAGCAATACGAGTGCTAGCCATTTCAATGTCACACTTCTTCAAGCTGTTAATAATGGCATTCATTAGAAGTAGACCTGCACTGTATCTTTGCACTTGTCTTGGACTTCCCAACATGAGGTAATAAATGAATTTTTTAGCTGTTCTCATCATGGATTACTGATCAACATCCATAACAAACCAACATTGTGCTTAAGAAATTTATATGGATTGTAGTTGTTTGAAGCTTCACATGACAGAGTTTTCACTTGTGGATGTTGCAGTACGGGTTTCCATCCTCATAATGAAATTTCCCTTATGACACTCCAATAATGGCACCCCACACTCTCATCCCCGCAAGCGGCGATCATGGATGGTGTATCTGCAAACTTTTAAACTTCTATCAAAAACTTGGAAGCATCAAAGTGCCATTTGGAGGTACAATCTCATGATGATGGACTTAGATGATAGTGGTTTCCTAGTATTTTAACATGTTATGCTTTGGAGAATGTAAGTATTCAAATGGTGTACTTTATTGGTACTACCATTTTAAATATGCTCGTAATGGGAAACTTAAAGTTGTTCCTTAAAAGGCCCCTTATTTATTGTCATAGTAATTTGTACTTTTAGTGAGCCTAATTGATCTATTCTTTTGTGTAGGGAAATCAATCAACTTATCAAGTGGACCAACCTAGTGATTCGTGCTAAAGGAGAATTCTATTTGAAGCTGGATTAAGGAGATATTACTTCCCACTCAAAAGATGTGTTCACAAAGGGCTTGCATATGGAATTATATAAAGAGTGAAGATTTCAGTTCAAAGATGGAGGAAATTTTCAAAAGGATGAGGTTGCAATGTAGTCTATTGGGAATCGGATCCAAAGAGAATACTCAAAATAAAATATGCTTGAGAGCAGGTTAGTTTTTCAAAGGAGGACCAACTAACATATGAATGCATGCCAAAGAAGTCAGTGTCAAAGAATCAGAGAGATGTCCACCATAATCAGGAGCAAGAGGGAGCTATTTTATTTACCACCAAATGATGATGGTAAAGAGTTGTCCACCCAGATTAGGAGCAACATATCTACTTCTTAGTGACACAAATCTATGACAAGATCCACTTGATTGGTTGAGAGGATGCTACAAACATATCAAACAAGAGGAAAATTTCAACAGTTCCCATCTATAGTGTAAATGCAGCTAAAAGACAAAACAACTACAGTGGCTACAAGAAAAAATAAACTAGAGGACAAAATAGAGAAAAGACAAAATAGTATATTTTAAATTGTGAAATATTGGGGGTAGGTGAAACCCTAAGTTGCATTGAATCTAGGCCACTCATTGCAAATTAATCCTAGCCATTCATTTCACTTTTGGAAAACTATAAATAAGGGATTGCTCCTCATTTGTAGGTGGTGGTGAATTGTTGTAAAGGGTAGATTGAAGCAATAGAAGGAAGAATTGCATTGAATTTGGGTTTTTTCTTTGAGCTTGCTCATTTTGCATGCATGATTCAACCTCCATGTTTATTTTAGTTTGATAGTTTCTTCAATGTCTTTAATGGTGGTTGTTGTTATAGTATTTGATGAACTTCCAGCCCATACTTTTTGCACTTGTTGATGACAAACTATTGTGTAAAGTTAGCTTGGGCTTATTTACTTGCTTCACTTTAGTTCAATCGTATGTTCATGAGATGAATGCACAATCTGAAAATCTACAATGAACCTTTGAAGATTGCACTAGTTTTGTGTAGATGTAGGTTTCTCTTGGTCAAGCAAAAATCAATTTTATTGGAGTCTATCTACTATAACATCCTCCATTGTTACTATTCATTCATAGCTTAGGCTTAGAATATCTCTCTTAACACTTTCCTCTTTTGATATTTCTTTTAGTCCTTTGTTAGTGCAGGACCCCAAGCATCATAACAATGTCAAATTTGGTGATTGAAGTGAGTTTTAGCTTGCCATTCTAAGTGTGTAGCCACTATTCATTCATTTACAACACTTTGAAACTCTATTTGCAAACCCAAACTCCCATGCTTTGTGAACCATAAAGGCCTCCTTGTGATTACTAGCAAATCACATCAGCCAACTGAACTATTCCAAGCATTTTCATGACCTGACACCTAAGAGACCTTGGGGTGATTTCTAAAACTTAGTTTCAAAAATTACCTTTCAAGAGAGATGTTGCAATTGTACTTTTTCCATGTTGAGAAGGTGCAAAAACATCCATCAACACTTCCCTTAGACAATAATTGACCTTTAGGTTTTTCAGAAGTCAAGGGTTTCAACTGATCAGTTAAGTCTTGGACCATAGGTCTTACAAGAGGTTTTGGTCCAGAGGCTTGCTCCTTAGACAAAGACAATTTTACTTTTTGGGCCATGATTCTATGGTTTTCACAAACTAGGGTTCCTTTTAACAAACAGAAACTTACAACTTAGGGAAGGGTTTGACAAAAAATAAAAACAAGACTAGACAAGATAACTTCTTTGAAATAGACATAAAACCTTAAAAGAAATGCTTTAAACAAGAAACCCTACTGAAAAAAAAATGGAGCAATCGTAATTTAAGCAAGTTATTAAGTAATTTATAAGTAGGATAGCAATTTAATTTACTAGTATTGCAACTCTTGAAAAACTTAATTTGATCATCAAACAAGTTTGAAAATCACAACACAAACTCCTTGAATGTGTAGAATGCTTTAAAATCAACAATTATGATAAGGCAAGTTTTAATAGTTTTAAAAATTTCAAATTTGGTAGCTTTGTATCTTGTCCACCATTATGGTTCACTCGTGTGAACTAGAACAACTAATTCACCCTTAATCTCAACTTTGAATACTGGTTGTTGATTGCATAGTGAGATGGACTAACGGGCGATCCAGATTAAGTCAAAGAAATTTGAAAAAGCTAACTATAGGCCTTGATCATCATTGACCAATAAAAAATAAGTTGCATGGAAAAGTATCCCAATCATCCATGAGCTCCACGAATTTCTTAAGCATGAAGGAAATCCACATGTTTGCTTCCTTGCTCTCCCATTGGTCTTAACCTGGGTGCAACTTTCAATAGCAGGGAGGCGAGGAAGGGCTCAAATTCAATAGATGGAGTCTTCAATACATACGCGCTTTACATTTGAAACCTTCGGTAGTCTACATAAACTTCAAACACGATGGATGGTTTATATTTTAACATCACATTTTCTCTTAAAACATGTTCCTTAAAAGTCCCTTTAGTAGTGCAAGATTTAATGTATTCAACCCTTTGTCAAAATATTTCATTAATATTTCCCCCTTTATAATGTTCTTTCAACCACTCTAATCTCTCTACGTGGCACTCTCCTACTTCCCCATTGAGACATGGGAGATAGAGGTGGGTCCCCCGCAGGCTGGCGAGGAATGGTGTAGATGTAGCCACCTCACTTCCTAACCACTGTTGATCTATTATAACTTGTCACCTACTTTCTTTGAAGGACAATGGGCCCTGTTACTACATAGGAAATGTGGAACTTTCCACTAACTTGTGATATTATTTTAATAGGAAATAAAACCCAATGGGGGCATGGGGAGTGGTTAGGATTTGACTGCATAGATCCAATGTTCTTCATAAAACTAGATATTTGCACATACACAAGTTAGTTCATAAAAAGGTGGCCTAACAAGGAAAATGATAGATGGGGGCATAAGACTTAAGGCTAAGACTTTAGGACGATGATAAAAATATTAAAGCTTTGACTTAGGACCATATAGCAAATATTTTAGGATTATAAACTCGAATAACATAAGCAAATATTTCTATTAAATCAATGGGTAGCAACCGGTACTATTAATATTGAGGGATTGATAAAAAGGACGAGTTAAATGGCATAAGTTGTGACTTGAATGATGGGGAATGAGCGATAGGTAGTCAAAAAAAAATTAGAACATTAGAAAAGGTATGTAAAACCTAGGATTTTTTAGCAAGGGTTTAGGACATACTAAAACCCTAAACAATGACAATGAGTGAAAACCTAAACCCTAGGACACATCTAGATCATGAAAGCAACCAAAATTTGTAAAATTCATTAGTGGAACACAAAGTTTGTTAGGGGTTCCTATATAAGCATAAAATTGCACCCCTTGCAATTTCATATACATTATTGCTTTTACTTTAGTGTCCACTCCCTTAGCATCTTGAGTAGGGTCATTTTAACCCTTGCATCAACCTTTCTCGCTCTCACGATGCTCCAACACCCCTTTTCAACAACCACTCTTGCGTGTTAAATTTTCATTGAACTTTGTTATTTTCCCATTCACATTATTTTGTAGCGTGATGTATTCAGACACTAGCATGCCATGTAGACATCTACACGCCGCACCAGCATCTTGTGATGTGTCAACGTTCCAATTTTTAGCTAAGTTTTTCAGTAGAAATGACTTAGGATTCTCTATAACCACCCAGGAAGCTTCCTTTTGCTTCCTTTCTCTCCTTAAATGTAGTCTTTTCACTCCATTTCCATCTTCTAACATCTTCCAAGTCTTGTTGGTACTTCTCTTTCTTCATTCTAGCTTTTAGCCTCACTCCATCACTTGCTTGTACAACTTCATACAACTTGTTGTAGCAGCTTCAAGCTGCTCTCTCAAGCTCCCCTTATAACACCCTTTGCAGCTTCATCTCCCTCATTTCATTCTTGCGAGCATCTTGGGACTCCATATCCCCTACTATTTGCATACTTACTCAGTGATACGGGTTCTCCTCCTTGAGCGGGGTTTACTTTTACCACCTCTTTTGTGATATGAGTTCTCCTTGTCAAGCAGGGTTTTCTTTTATCACACACTTACTTGGTGGTACGGGTTCTACTCCTCAGTGGGTTTTGCTTTCACCACACACTTTTTTCATTTCTCTCTTTATCTCTATCTTCTTGGTTGTCCGTGGAGGTGGGAACACCAAAATGGGGTTTGACTGAGGCAAACCCTTATACAGCCTCAACATTCTCTCCATATATCATGCTTGTAGGTTTTGAAGAAATTAGTTTGGTGGAGGCTTCATTACTCACATGGTTGTAAGTATTTCTTCCCTTTCTTCTTATTTTTATTAGTTTTACTTCACTCTATTTGAAGTTTTTCACTTTCCGCATTTTGGTTTGTTGCTTAATTCGAATAAGAAAGTAGTCACTTTAGCCATTTTACTAGATAAACTCACTTTTCGGTCTATCTGAGATGTCGATTGGTGCCTTTGAAGACGCAGTGTGCCACACTATCATCCATTTTTTGCGAGCGTCCTTTGACTTTCAAGAGCTTGTTAGTTTGTCTAGAAAATATCCCATGAGGAGCTCTCTGAATGAAGAGAACTCATGATTAGTGAATCCCCCTCTTCTACATTTTGGTAAACCCGATGTAAAGAACACTGTTCTTTGAAAAACTAGGAATTTATTTACCCCTACTTGGCGGGGTCATAACTTTTGACTTGGTGCTCGGAATTCAGAATCGTTTGCACCGTTGGAAAGCTCTCCTAGAGAAATTGTTTAGTCCCTAAAATACAAGTTCCTTTTGTAGTTGAATTTTGAGGACCGACATAAGTTCCGACCTCAAATTCCATTCCGGAGACCTAGGAAAATGCAAATTACTAGGACATAGAAAAAACCAAAAAAATTTATAATGGATTTAATATCTTCTTTTATTAGTTTAGAATCTAATTTTGTTCAAAATGTTAATGATATTCCATTTCATGCATGTGATGGTGACTTGTATTTTCCTATGTCACTTGATATCTTTGATCCCTCTCATGAATGTCCTCTTGCTTCAGAGGATATTTTGTCGCAAGAAGATGAAATCATTGATTCCTTTATTAATGTTACTATACCTTCTCTTCATTCCAATGCACTCTCTTTTAGAGATGATGCATTTGTGAATGATGAATCTACCCTTTGTTCTAATGCACTCTCTTCTAGAGAAGTCGCATTTGTGAATGATGAGTCCTATCTTCATTCTGATGCACTCTTTTTTAGAGATGATGAATTTGTGAATGATGAATATACCCTTCGTTCCAATGCACTCTCTTTTAGAGACGCCACATTTGTGAATGGTGAGTCCTATCTTCGTTCCAATACACTCTCTTGTAGAGACGTTGCATGTGTGAATGATGAACCTCCTTCCACATTTTATTCTCCTTGGATCGATGTTGAGAATGTTTCTTCAAATAATTATTCCACATTTGATCCTATTTGGATTGATGTTGAGAATATGTATTCAAATAATTGTTCTACTAGTTGTGATGATTTAGTAAATGTGATCTATGTCTCCGCTGTCCCTCAAAATCCTAAGAGATGGATCATTTACGTGACTCCAGGTAGTCCTTCTAAAAGGATTTGTTTTATTGATGGTGTTCCATTTGAAGATGGTTCCCTTGATCTTTCTAAGGCTCCCTCTTATAAAGAGGTAGACCATACTTATGAGAATAGAATGAATAAACAACCAAGTCTTCCTTTAGTTCCTAAACCTATAGCTAAAGCACCTAGTGATTACGATCTTGTCAAGAAACTCCAAGTTACTCCGACTAAGATCCCACTGTGGGACTTGCTTCAGTCTGCTCTAGTTTATCAGGGTATGTTTCAGGAAGCTTTGCAAAGGATCCTCTTACCTTCTTCTACTAGGACGACAGATGCTAATGCATTAATGGCATATTTTCGTATGGATTCACCGAATATTATGTTCTATCCACAGGAGCTTCCACCTCCGTGGATGTGTACAGTAAATAAAGGAAGTCCCGAATGTAATTATAGTCACATGTTAGTGTGCCTGCAATAATTTTAATTTCATTTATTGCCACAAATACTAAATGTGTGAAGTAAATATCAACCTATTTCAAGATTACTATTGATTCATCTTTCTCTAAATACTTCCTTATTGTCATTTATGTGATGACACTGGACAAGCCTTCCTGTGGGGTACAAATAGTAATACCTTTGCAGCTTGGACCCAAGCATCAGTGGCTCACCCACCCTTGTGTATGTTATGGTAGGAAAAGTTACCTTTGCTAACCTTTCTTTTCTGGTAGTAACGGATCTATGCAGGGTCCTGCTCCTACCTTGTATGCAAATCTTATCAAGTTCGGCCTTGAATAATCGAAAGAATATAGTCATACCTAAATTCCAGGCTATTTAACTTCTTGTGAAATGGTAGCTATTGGTCAGGCTTCAATTGTTCCTACTCTTATTCCTTCAGTGTCTTCCAATGTGTCAATGTTTACTCCAGCAGTGCCTACTACAAAGGATACTCTTAAGATAGATGTCCCTAAGGAAGATCCTTTTGAAGCAAGGAATACTAAGTCAACTCCTTCTACTTCTCAAAGGAATGCATGTCTTGGTGATGATTAGGGTTCCTTAGAATTTATAGATTCCTTCATCCAAGAATATAAAGTTGACCTGATCCACTTAGACCTTCTGACAACACCATCTACCGCTACTGTCAGAGATGGTTATTCTACTGTATCATAGGGTAGCGTGCACATAAATTGTAATTTCCTTAGTGTTGATCCTCCTTCCGAGGAAGAGGATTACACTTCTACTCAAGAGGATACTGTTGGAAGTCTTGTTAATAAGAATGATGGTGATCCCGTAAAGGAGTGTGATCCTCATTGTTGGGACAATGCTCTTTATGAGGATCCTCCTTCTTTTCAGGACTTGCAAACATGTTATGGCCCTGACTTTAAGCTTGTCTCTAAATATGGCTATGAGCGTAAAGGTTGTGGGTATAATGAACAAGGAATTTAGGTCCCCATAGAATTCATGCCCCGTAAGTGTACTTTGGGACTTGGTTGCTCGAAGGAATGATCTAAATGGAAGCCATGGTTGAGTGACATGAATTCTTTTGAACCTCGTTCTATTGAAAATATTCTTTCTCTATTGTCTTCTATCTTCATGCCTTCTTCTTGTGAGAAGTCAAACTTTTCTCTGCAAGAGAAAGGGTTGCTTCCTGCTCCTCATCCTTTATCTAAGAAAGAGTGTATTTTGTTGCAGCTTCTAAAAGCCCGCTTAATTACTCTTCCTTCTCCTACACGCAAGAAATCTCATGAACATGATGGAGGTAAACATTCTTTCTACGCATACCATCAAGTTATTGGGCATTCCACCAGTGAATATAAGGCCTTGAAAGATAAAATACAACATCTCTATGATTCAGGTGCCATCAAACTCCTGTTTGATTAATGCACCTACCTTCTCTTCACATGACAAGTTATATAGAGGTTTACCTCTATCTTGCATGTTCTAAGTATCTTACTGGTTCTCCTATGTGGGGGTAGTATTAACTCATTCAGAGATGTGTGTCCTTCATAATCCCCTCTCTTTCTATATGAGTCTTCAAACAAGTCCTTGAGTGGTCCCCTCCTTTGAAGGTTCTCGAGGGACCCTTCAAAGCTTTGAATTTGTTCCTTCACCATCTTGGGTAGCCCGACAGACCTATTTCATACATCTTAGCTCTGTAGTACTGAAATCTAACTAGACCTATTTCATAACTTTGTGTCTAGCTTGGGCGCAGCCTAGCTAGACCTCACTTTTCAAACAACACGTCCCTTGAGTGGACCCCTCTTCCTTTTGAACGGTTCCCGAGGGATCCCTTTGAAAGTCTTCCAATTTGATGATGGTCTATGTGACTATCTACTTACTTGCTCTATAGGACCAAGAATCTATAGAGCTCCTTTACATTCTTATTGGGTGATACAGGTTTTCCTCCTTGAGCGGGGATTGCTTTAATCACCTATCCTTGGTGATATAGGTTTTCCTCCTTGAGCAGGGATTTCTTTTATCACCTATCCTTGGTGATATGAGTTTTCCTCCTTGAGCGGGGATTGCTTTTATCACCTATCCTTGGTGATACAAGTTTTCCTCCTTGAGCGAGGATTTCTTTTAACACCTATCCTTGGTGATATAGGTTTTCCTCCTCGAGCGAGGACTGCTTTTATCACCTATACTTTGTGATATGAGTTTTCCTCCTCAAGCGGGGATTACTTTTATCACTCTTGCATTTATTTCATTTTTATCTCTCTTCTCTTCTGTGTATATACTGGATCGAAGATCTACATCTTCTTCATCCTGTGTATATGCCCTTCCTTTCTTCATTTTAAAGTTCTTCTATGTATTGTTTGGGAACAATGCATAGTATTAAGACACCCTTCTACATCGAGGTCCCTTTACTTTGCTGACTCGAATCCTTTATCTTTTTATGTTCTAACACTTTTATTTGGTGTAGGTTTTTCCTTGTCTAATTTATTGATTTTGTAGATCGTCAGCCTGGGGGCATGCTTCCATGGTTCGAAGAGTTATCTGCTTCCTCTATCGTATCCTTTTGGCATATGATGTTATTTATGTTTAGTATATTTCCTTTAGCATGTATATTAATGTAGATTCATATGTCCGCTAAAGTGGGGGGGAAATGTATAAGCATAAAATTGCACCCCTCGCAATTTCACATACATTCGTTCTTTCGCTTTAGTGTCCACTCCCTTATCATCTTAAGTAGGCTCATTTTAACAGTTGCATCAACCTTTCTCCCTCTCATGATGCTCCAACACCCCTTTTCAGTAGCCACTCTTGCGTGTTAACTTTTCATTGAACTTTTTGATTTTCCCATTCGTGTTGTTTTGTAGCATGACGTGTCCAAAAACTAGCGTGCTATGCGGACATCCATGCACTGTGCTAGCATCTTGTGATGTGTCAATGCTCAAACAACCATTTTTTAGCATGTTTTCCACTTCTTAGCTAAGTTTGTCGGTGGAAATGGCTCAGGATTCTCTGTAATCGTCTGGGAAGCTTCCTTTTGCTTCCTTTCTCTCCTTAAATGTGGTCTTTTCACTCCATTTGCATCTTCTAACTTCTTCCAAGTCTCACTGGCACCTCTCTTGCTTCATTCTAGCTTTTAACCTCACTCCATCACTTGTTTGCACAACTTCATATAGCTTGTTGTAGTAGCTTCAAGCTCTCTCAAGCTCCCCTTATAACACCCTTTGCAACTTCATCCCCCTCATTTCATGCTTGTGAGAATCTTTGGATTTCATATCCCCTACTATTTTCATACTTGGTGATATGGGTTCTCCTCCTCGAGCAGGGTTTACTTTTATCACCTCTTTTGTGATACGAGTTCTCCTCCTCAAGAAAGTTTTTATTTTATCACATGCTTACTTGGTGGTGCAGGTTCTACTCCTAAGTGGGTTTTTGTTTCACCACATGCTTTTTTCATTTATCTCTTTATCTCTATCTTCTTGGCTATCCATGGAGGTGGGAACACCAAAATGGGGGTTTGATTGAGGCAAACCCCTATACAGCCCCAACATTCTCTCCATATATCACACTTGTAGGTTTTGAAGACATTGATTTGGTGGAGGCTTCATTACTCACGTGGTTATAAGTATTTATTTCCTTTCTTCTTCTTATATTTATTAGTTTTACTTCACTCTATTTCAATTCTATCACTTTCCTACATTTTAAGATTTCTTAGCAATTTGAATAGAAGTAGTCACTTTAGCCATTTTCTAAGATAAACTTGCTTTCTAGTCCATACGAGACACCAACGCACCGCATTGTCATCTATTTTTTGCGCTGACGTCCTTTCACCGAGAGCTTGTCAGTTTTTCCAAAAAATCTTTGTGACCTTGTCTTTCAGATTCTGAAACTTTCGTGTTGTTCCTTGAGGTAGTTTAGGGAAGTTCATCCTATGAGGCTTTCTGAATGGAGAGAACTCGTGAGTAGTGAGTCCCTCTCTTCTACAGTTCCATCAGTATCAAGGATACCTCATTATCATTATTAGTATTTATATTCCTATTTTTTATTTTTGTGAATACTATAACTTGTAATCATCATAAATACCTAGGTCTCAAAAAATTTATCATACTTATAGAGGGGTAAATCCACTTCTAGGATAGGGATATGTTGTTCTTAATGGTAAATAGAATAGTAGATAAACAAAGAGTGAAACATGATAAGATAATTGTTAGGAGTGGATGATCTCTCACTTTGGGATGAAGTGGACCTAGGAGAGTGTAGTGGTATCCAAATTCATTCTTTGATCCAAAATTCTATCACTAGGTCAAATACTAGCCTACTACTATAACCTCTACTAAGTTGATGCAAATATACACAACATGCTGCTTTAAGGATAAAATGGTTATGATGAACTTTACATATTTTCCATAGTTATGATATTAGATGACAAAATTCATATAAGACAACTTCCTAATCTTACAAAATAATTAATATTTTTTTCATTTTAAGGTGTGTCGAGTGTCAAATACTTCTAGGATTGATTCCTTATGTAAGGTTATATAGTCAAATTAAACCAATAGAAATAACACATAGAAATGAAAAAGATGTGATATTTAGAGGATATTATTAATAATCCCTCACAAAACTACCATAAATCTACATGCAACAAGGAAATGACCATTATACATAATTTTTCATGTAGTGCAACTCCTATCTCTAGCTTGTTGATGTGATATTAGTATTTCAGCTTCATTATTTCCTTGTGATTCTTGGTGTGGTTGTATTCTTTCTCTGAATGGTGTGTATGAACTACCACATGTTTGAGATGTAGTTCTTCATCATGTCGATTGTTGGAATTTTATATGTTTATATTCTAAAGTGATGCTTAAATTATTGGTTTATCATTATTCTTCAATTTAGTGATGTGCATATTACTTCCATGTAGTAATTAGATGTGAACTAGGTTACTAATGTTCAAATTGAATGATTAATATAATGATTTATATGATGGAAGTTACTTTTCTACTTTGTGCTATTATATCCCATTAGGTGATTGTGTTGTGATTCTATGATGCAAGAGGGTGTTCCCCTATACCTTTCAAATATTCTTCCAAACAAAAAAAAATAAAACTTACAGTAGTAAATCAACAGTTCAACCAATTTGAATTACAAAAAAACATCAATTTCATTAATTCAATTGCACAATTACAAAAGACATCCTTTCATGGCCTCCCGAATCCATCCTTCCTTCTTCCTTCTTCCATGCCAGATCTTTGTTCCATTTCCATTTCTTCCTTCCATTCCATTCCTCTTCCATTGTCCCCTTCTCTTCCATTTATCCTTCCACCATTCCCATTTCTTCTCCTTATCATTATTCATTCCTTCCTTCTCTTCCTTCCACCTTTTCTTTTCCTTCCATTTCTTCCATTTTCTTGATTTTATACTCTATATTTTTTTCTTCCTTAAATGATTCTTTATTTCCTAAACCTCTCTGACCTTTCCACTCCTCCACCCAGACTCTCCCACTATTCCTCACCACCTCCCCGCCTCCTGCTGCTTCTTGTTAAATCTATATCTTTGAACTGCCCCTTCATATTCTCCTTAGCATGTCCTCCTCTCTTCAATCTATACAACCCTCTCTTTCACATTTCCTTTTTGTTTTTTTTTTTAAATTTTCTCTTAGCTTTTCCCACTTGGCACCATCTCACAAAGCTGTATAATTTTTCAGCTTCTCTTCCCTACGCATTATGGATCCCATTCAATAATTTTTAGGCATTTTAAATTTTAAAAAACAAAAATATCATTTGTTGTGACCTTTGCTCACCCAATTCTGCCCCTTCAAATCCCTATGTTGCACTCTTCATTTCCTATCTTCTTTTTGTTTATTTTTGTCCCTTACTCACCTTTTAAATGCAATAGAAACTCCAACATGTTAATATATAGATGCTTGTTTGTTGCACGTGGGTGGTAATGCATTTTTTTTAATATGTTTGGAATGCATATTTAATCTTTCCCTCCACTTTCATTTAGTGCATAAGTTTCATTTAAGGCTACTTGAGGTGAAAATCAATTTGTTACATTTGACAATCAATGTTAAAATATGAATTAATTTTCATTGACCACCAAGATCAAATTGAGCAAGGAGAGATGACAAACCAAAATTTTGGAAAAAACAAACTAACAATGTTTTTGGTTGGTGTTGATCACTTGTCCACCCGTGTGTTCCTACATCAAACACGGGTAAGAAAATTTGTGAGCATAGCTCACAAAGTGGAGTTGAGTAGTTGCACTACTCTTCTAGGTTGTCATCAACCTATACAAACTCCTTCACTGTCCAAGTGCTAAAAATAAATTTTTCTTTTTCCTTTTCTAGCAACGTGTCAGAACATGCATCACCTAACTCTAGAAACATTGTGTCTTCCTCCTTTTCCTCCTTGTGGACTCATGTCTAACAAAACTCGACCTCCTCCATCATCTCCTCTTTCGTGGGTTCAAACCCACCTCTATCTGTTAACTTCCACCAAAACCCTGTGACATCCTCCACAATTTCTGCTAACAAATATGCAACATCTACAACATACTCTTGTCTTATATCCAACTCACTTTTTACTAATGCATTTGAAACCAAAATAACTTAACATAACTTATTTACCTCATCCGCATTCACTGCTGCAACATCAAACATCACTGTGATGTCGTCCATGTCCTTGTGAGCTGCAACTTCTTATTTTTATCTCTTTGCTACAACCTCTTCGTTTCTCACCTTAGTCCTTTCTTCTTCTCTCTTCATGCCTTCCTCATGGAATGTTTGTACTTCAACTTTTCTCGTAGGGCTGCTCTCTCATCTTTCTCCATCAACCTCAGGCTACAATACTCTTTTTTCGTTTTCCTCTTTCTTCATCTCTTTCTTCTTCACTACTTTTTTCTCACTCTTTCCAACACACTTTCCCACTTCTTCTCAAACAATCTTTCCCAATTATTTAGAAACTATCTTTCCAAACTTCTCTAACATTTCATTCTCCACTTTCTCCCAATATTGCTCATAAACTAGTATCTACATGGGTTTCCTCATGACCCAACCCTTCTTGCTTGCTACAATATTTCATAACTCGCATTCTCTGCATCTCCATGGTTTTTCCCTCTCAGTTCTCAATTGTTTGGGACTCCACACTCACCCACAACAATCCTCTCCAATTCCTTGGACAACTCTACTACTTCATACACTCTTATCTACCTGAAGGTTCTCCTCTACCTTTCAAAAATTCTTCCAAACATGAAAAACAAAACTTATAGTAATAAATAAAAAACTCAACCAATTTGAATTATAAAAAAAATCAATTTCATTAATTCAATTACACAATTACAAAAGATGGCCTTTCATGGCCTCCTCTTTCTTGGAAATCTAATCTACTCCTTCTTAGTACATGGCTAACATCCTCAACCTTCTACATACATATTTTACTTCAACACTCCTTAGCATTATCTTTTCCACAGCAACCCTGAATCTTTCTTT
>VDFB02036744.1:0-10379 GCA_007258455.2 Sequoia sempervirens
CATAGCAAGTAACTCCTTTATTGTCTTCTTGATCTCATCCTTTAATCTTTTAGGATGCCTGTAAGGAGTTATCATAACGGGTTTCGCACCCTCCTCGAGCTCAATGATGTGCTCTATGCCCCTGTTTGGAGGTCTACCTGGCGGAATGTCACTGAACACCTTGTCATGCTTGATTCTTAACTTCTGAATGTCCAGATGATACTCTGTCTTTTGCTGTCCCTCCTGTATAGGTGCTAAATGACACTCGGCAGCCCACTCTACCATGTCATGACGCATGAGCCGCTCCATTCGGCGAAAGGAAATTGTTTTAAGGTCGCTGTCCCGTATTGCTTTAAGTATGTGAGTCTTCCCGTCGACCTCAAAACGGATCTCCATGTCCTTGAGACGAAGTGTGACCTCCTCCAATGGTCTTAACCATGCATTCCCAAGACCAAATCAATGTCTCCCATATTAACAACATAATAATCTGCCTTGAACTCATGGTTGCTGGCGTGAGAGAGATCCTTAATCATCGCTGCATCTCAAAGTGTATCCATCTGCCGCTTTGATACGATGCCCTCGAACTCCTGGGTGATGAGTCCACGTTTCTCAACGAATCTAGCATCTATGAAATTATGCGTGGCTCTTATATTTAATAGGGTAATGACCCTCTGTCCTGCTAACACACCGCGAAGCCGGAATGAACCCTCTGAATACTGAATGAAAGCGGGCCTCGTACACGGTTGGGCACCGGTCTGCGCTCTGAGCTGCGGAGCCTCTGACTCTGAATCATCGGAATGCTCTTGCTGTTTGGAATTTTCTGATTCGGAGTCCTCATAATACGCCCACATCACACGATTTTCCTTGCCCTTAGGTCTTAGAGGACAATCGTGACTGGCGTCATATGGTCCCTTGCAATAGAAGCAAAGCTTCTTCCTGCGAAGGTCATTAAGGGCCTCACGATCCAAAGGTGGGAATGCTGATTTACCTTTCGAATCGTTTTTAAAGTCTGATTTTTCCCTGTTATAATCAGATTTATCCTTATTTTTATTAAAGCCCTTGTTATCTCTGAACGATGAAGAACCTCTGGAGTTGAATCTACTCGACGGGGCTGCTAACTCCATGTTTCGTGCTTTCTTCAATAAGCCTCTGTGATGGAGGATCAAAGGCTTTGATCCGGCCTCTCTCAATAGCTCTGTCAAACCCTCCATGAAGAGTACTACCCAATCTCCTCGATATGTTGGAACCATGACGGATGGCCTCGAAGTCAACGATATAAACCTCTAGGCGCCACTCTTGCCTCCAAGCTGTGCCAAATCTCACAGTGGGTTTCGGATCCTTCCTATCAAACCTCTCAACCAATCTATCCACGAACTCATTATGATGATCTGTCATGATGTGGCGTCACCATGCAGGTGGTGCCACCGGTCATAAGCCGCTCCCTCGGATGAAGTGTAGCATTATCTAATAGCGTCTCTCTCAGCCATCGGACATAAAGTGAGGAATGTATCAAGCTTGCTAATCCAAGCTTGGTACATTAAATCTTCCCACTACCATCAAACATCACCAGATTAAGCCTGTTGGTTGCATGTTTTAGATCGTTGTTCTGGTATCGAGGTCTCCAATCCTGACGAGCCCTGTTGTGTTCTCTCCTTTGAGTGACAAAACGGTCAAAGGTAATCCTCTCTCTGACCGCAGGTGGTATCAACTCCCATTCCTCGTTCGCTGCCATAAGATTATCAGCAAACAAGTCCTCGTGCTCCTCATCTGGTATAGCCTCATCGGGCTCCAGTCTCGTGAAAGTAGGCCTAGTAGGCCTATCTGCTGTCCGTGACACTATCCTAGGAGCTCTCCATGACCCTGCATCACTCCTGTCATCGTCACGATGTGGTGACGGTCTCCTCGAGGTACCCAATCTCTCCAGTGCTACTGCCACCTACTGTAATACATCATCAGAACGACGTTGTCCTGCACGAAGATCTCTGAGTGCAAGCAAAACCTCTGGATCGTCCTGATCTCTGTTATTCTGTGGGATCTCTGTCCTAGGTATATCTGTTCTGTCAGCCCTGTCATTTCTGTCAGCCATGTTTTCTGGCTGCCTGCTCAAACTGCGTTGTCTTTCAATCAAGGCACGTCTGCGAGTATAGTACCTGTATGTATCAAACTCTTCCGGCTGCATATGATGGCTAAACCCTCAGGATGGCAGGATTTAGCTCTGATACCACTGTAGAAACCCTAGTTTCCCCAAAATCTCCGTTTCTAACTGTTTTTAGGTTTTTCTGAAGGTTTTGATTTTTTTGCAATTTTTTTGGTTTTTGAGCAATAAATGAATGGTACAATTTTGCTTGGAAAATAATAATAAATTCAAATTAAATACTTCTACTCTGATAACAGGAGTATTTGATGCCAGTACAAATGCCAATCTATTATTTATTCTTCTGGGACAGTTACATAAATGATCTACTGACATGCAATGATAAAATAATAATTTTTATTGTAAAAACCTGGTAAACCAGCAACAGCTGAAGGTACAGATTTGGTACGGCTGCACTGATGATCTTCTTCTCCTTCTGTCTGGTAATCCCCAAACCCTTCTGGAACCCCAGCGCCCTTATTGATGCAATCTGGAAGTCAAATTGGAAGGCGTCTCTCTTGCTTTGAAAAGTACGGCCCCTTCAAATGGTACGGCCTGCTGTACAGAGGTACGGCTGACAGTAAACAGCATTAAATAAAAGTACGGCCTCCAAAACAATTGTCTAAACCTCCTGATATGGTGCGCCTTGAAGAATGGATGACTTCTGGATGGCAAACTCTGATAAATCTCTGAAAATAGACAATCTCTGAAGCTCTGTAGTTTCCTCTGGATGAAGAAACCTCTGCTGCAATAAATCAAGTGCTATTTCACACCTTCTTAATTGCTTCCAGTGGAGATGGCTCGTTCCCCAAGGAATTCGAACTTGAAACCCTAAAGTCTCTTGCTCAAATCAAAGTTGATCAGTTCTCAAATTCAATAATCTCATAATGGCTCAATTCCCAATGAAATTGCATAATAACCCTCAAAAGTGCGATTTCCTTAAAGATAGGGTTTTCATTAAAAATTCACACTTTTATTATTTTATTACTTTTTCCATAGTCCTCAGCCAAATTTTATAATAAAATATAATCACAAATTTGGCCCCCTTCCTGATGATGGCGCACCCCTCAAGGAGAATCACTTAAGTTATAATTTAACATTATAACTTTATATTATAATCATTAAATAATTAATATTTAATTAATGCAATTAAATATTAATATTTCTCTCGTTACTCATCCGATGACTGTTCCGTCTGAAGCTGACAAACACTGAAGTGATTCTGAACGCTACCAATCACATACTGCTAAAAATAGCAGGGGTCCCACGCTGCCTGCCAGGAACTGCTAAAAATAGCAATTCTGCAAAAAGTCTCCGATCGAGCCCAAACGAAAGACTACTGATCAAACTTAACCGAAGCCGAAAAGCTCCGGCGGACCTCTCTATCCACTATATCGGCCTACGAGGGTGGTGATAGGCCAACTGCATCGAGATGTCACCGAGAAGGGGACATGACAGCACTGTGAGAAATAGGTCATCAACATATAACAACAATATGAGAAGTTCGCCCTTCACTTGAACATAGTACAGGTTTGAATCCGCCTCACTTTTGATGAAGCCCGCACTCTACAAGTAACTATCAATACGTGAATACCACGCCCTGGGAGCCTACTTGAGTCCATACAGTGCTCTTTTTAACTTGCATACATGAGAATCCCTCTCATGTTCTTCAAATCCTTCTGGCTGCTCTATGTAAATCTCTTCCTCAATCACTCCATTGAAGAAGGCCGTCTTTACATCCATCTGATGAATCCTCCAACCCATCTATGCTGCTATAGAAATGATAGCTCTTATGGATGAGTACCTGGCTACTCGAGCAAAAGTCTCATCATAGTCGACTCCCTCCTTCTGAGAAAACCCCTTAGCCACAAACCGAGCTTTGAACTTCTCCACACTACCATCTGCAGCATGCTTAATCTTATACAGCCATTTTGAGCCCACCACAGACTTATCTTCTGGTCTTGGTACTACCTCCCACACACTGTTCTTCATGATGGAAGAATATTCTTCCACTATGGCATCTCTCCACACTTGGTGCTTGGATGCCTCCTGAAAGCTGGAAGGCTCTACTTCAATTAATTCACTCATAAGTGCAACATAATCAGAATAACGTCTGGGGGCCCTTCTTTGTCTGACTGAATCTTGAGGATCACCTACATATTCTTGATCCTCTCTCAATGTTTGCTCAACTCCCCTGTTTCTCTTCTCACTAATAGGAATCTGAGGCTGAGGAATTATTTGTTCCTCTATCTGATCATCCTGCTTGTTCTGCTCTCCAGCTTGCGTGACTGAAGTTTGAGGAATTTGTGCTACCTCAACCGTGGGTGAGTGTTCCTCCTCATTCATCAAGTTGCTTGACTTCTGAAGATCCCTTTCTTGCTCGAACTTCACATCTCTGCGAACCACTATTTTCCTAAGAGTAGGAATGTAAACCCGATAAGCCTTAGAAGTTTCATTGTACCCAACAAGGATACCCTTCTCTGCAGTAGGTTCCAACTTGGTTCTCTTCTCAACAGGAATGTGACAATACACAAGGCATCCAAAGATGCGAATGTGCCCCAAATCTAGTTTCTTACCAGTGAACACCTCTTCTGGAGTCAATTTGCCCAACACTTTGTGAGGGCTCCTATTCTGCAATTACACAGCTGTGTTGCAAGCTTCTACCCATAAGAACCAAGGCAGATCCTGATCATGAAGCATGGCCTTGGCTACTCCAACGATAGCTCTATTCTTTCGTTCAACAACCCCATTCTGCTGAGGGTTGTACGGAACTGTCAACTCTTTCTTGATACCTTCCTGAGCACAAAAATCTTTGAAGGCATTCGAGGTATACTCACTTCCATTATCGCACTTCTAGCTTGATCTTCTTCCTTGGTTCTCCACGAGAGCCTTAAACTCTTTGAACCCATCAAGACCTCATCTTTATTCTTCATGAAATATATCCACATCTTCGTGGAGAAATCATCAATGAAGGTATCATAATACTCATATCCATTCAAGGATGTTGTTGACATGGGCCCACACACATCTGAATGTACAAGATCCAAAATCCCTTTGGATCTAGTGTCGCTGCTTGGAAAATTGGTCTTGGCATATTTCCCAAGAGCACAACCCTTGCACACCTCACACTTTTTTGTCTTCATCTCAAGCATCCCCATCACTATTTCCTTCAGAATATTAAGTGCTCCATGGTGAAGGTGAGCCATCCTCCTGTTCCACAAATCTCCTATCCCTTTACAGCTACTAACCAACGCATGTGTTGGCTCAAACTGTAACCGAAACAAGCTACCATGCCTGACACCAATCACTTTTGTAATCTTGGAATCTTTGGGATGAATATAGACTTTTCCCCTCTCAAAGGTCACGATGTAACCCTTTTCTTCCAAAGCAGAAATTGAGATTAAATTCTTTGTCATGCCAGGGACATACAACACATCTTCCACCAACAAAGGTTTTCCAGACTCCCTCTGAAACTTGACAATGTCAATACCAGTTGCATGGTACTTAGCATTGTCTCTGAGCTCAATATAGAAATCCAGCTTCTTCTCCTCCAACTTGGTGAAACATTATCTGACTCGGCCATGTGGCTTAGAAGTCTAATCACACATACACCTCGCTATAAATTGAACTTGAGAGACAGCAATGAGCCTAAAACCTCATTTTCAAATCGATGCAACTTTGTCCACCTTTGGTCGCGAGTAGCAAATTGCTTCTTTGCTTGTCCTATTTTCTTATTCTATTACTGACGTGGGTATATGACCCATCCTCAGCGGCGCCATTAATTTAATCTTGCTCATCTTTCTTCTTCCCACCTTGGAAAGAACCTTCATTGCTTTATTGACTTCTTCTACCCTCGCTTTTGCAAGAGCAAGATTTTCTTCATCTTGAACCTTCTTTGTCTGATCTCCTCGATGAGCACCTTCACGGATCTCCTCCTGAACAAAATCATCCCAAAGTCTTGCCCAATCAGGTAGCCGATCTCTACCGACAACACACTTGACAAACACTTCCCAATGCTTTGAAAAGCCATTCAAGGCTATACGCACCAACTCATCTTCTTTAATCGTCTCTCCAACAGCAGCAAGCTCATCCCTGACCTGTGTCAGCTTGGACAAGTAAGAGGTCACACTCTCGCCTTTGGACATCTTGGTATTATGCAATTTGTCCTTGAGCATCATCTTACAACTCTGATAGTCGCTCTGATAAAGTTTTGTGAGCGTATCCCACATCTCCTTGGCGGTGTCTTTCCCCGATAAATGAGGAATTAAATGATCTCTTACTCCATCCAGATAATCCTTTGAGCTTTGGCCTCTTTGACTTCATGCGAATCTAAGGCAACAGGATCATTTGTTGGTGGAGTCACTTCTGTGCTAGCATAGGTCCATAGCCTATTCTCCTTGAGAACAGATGTAATCTGAACCTTCCAGTTGACGCGACCTCGAAATTCGCCCCTCGATCAACGCTCGTTGCTATAGCCAATAAAAGAACTCAAGACTTAAAACTGAATTTTTTTTCTTGAAATTTTATACATAAATCTTGGCTTCAGATTCGTGAGAGTTTAGAGCTCGATACTACAGTTAATTTCTTATAACCCAGCTACAGATTAATTGCACAATAAATTCACATAAAAGAAATCTGATTTATAACAATTAATACACTGGATTAAATAACAACTAATAACAGCGGAAGCAAAAATAACATGAAGCCAAACACAAAAAGACAATAACACAAATTTACCCAGGAAACCCCAATGCGGGGAAAAACCTGCAAATGTTGGATCTTCTATTCAGCCTAGCAGCAAACTTTTTTTTCGAAAATACAATATGAGTTTGCTACAACAATCTTACATTTATAGAGCCTAGCTGCTTTACTTAGCGTGCAAAAAAAGAATATTTCCTTGCTTTCTTTGGCTTTAATTACACATAAAATCATTCTTGGATTTATCTTATCCTCACAAACTCAGAAACATTCTATTAAAGAATAAAAACTACTGTTGCTGAAAATCCAACTCGAATTGCTTTAAAGCATATCTAATCTTGAGTTGCTTTAAAATGATTTAAAGCATATCCAACTCAAGTTGCTTTAAAAAACAAATCCATATCCCACCTTTCGAGCTACAAAAATCAACAATTCCCTGTGTTAGTTGTCATCACCTGAGAGTTTGCGGGCCTGTGGCATCAATGCAGCACTGGTATCTCGTGTGCCCTATCGTCTTCATGCTTTTCCGAGGTTCGTTTTTCGCATGGAGATGAGATCAGATTTCCTTGAATAGCATTCACGCGATCTCCCTCCAGCGTCAGGTTGTGACTTCGCCGGGACCCCTGTTTGAGGCTTGTCTTTGCTCTAACCAACTGAAGCCGTGCGATCTCCTATATGCTGGATTAGTGTCGTCGGGATTGCAATGAGTGTTGTCTGGATTCACGTATTCCAGTCATCGGATTTGAGGATTGATATCATCTATTTAGGTGGGCGATCAGAGCCGAATTGTGGCGAAGCTACAGGCTCCTGCTATCTCTCATATCTCGATTAAGAAGTCACGATTCTTATAGAAGAGTGCTTCTGGGTAGTGTCGCTTGAGGTATCAAGCATATTGTTTTTTGTCAAACAAGAGGACCTCCCTTCGCTGCTTCCAAATCACAGGGGACAAAACAGATCTCATCGCTCGTTAGTCTGGAGTCATTGGTTATGTGCGACACCACTGAAAGGGTGGAGCACGATATCGGCATCGTCCTTCTCCATTCGCATGCAGCATCATATATTGGTGGTTCTATGGTTGTCGTCTGTTGGTCTATATTCATGGTATTGGTTACTATCGCCTTGGAGTTGGGCTTATTTTCAAGATATGATTATTGAAGGTTCGGAAGTATGCATGTATTCTGAGAAGTGTGGTTCACTCTGTTGCCATGTATTGGATCTTTAAGATATTATCATGTCATGTGCTGCCTGGGTGATTGCTTCATGTCCGTAAATAAAGTTCATGTTATCTGGCAAATTCAGGCTTATTGGCAGAATTCAGCATTGGCGTGGTTTAGCTTAATCTGGAGGACAATATACGTCCTTGCAATCTTGATGGACATCAATAGTCTTTACGACCTTGCTGTCAAGAGCTCATCTGTTGATAGTTCAAGCTACTATTGGATGAAGTTTGAATTCGATGGCTGCAACCAAATGATTTCATCGAGATAAGTATTCTTGTGTTTATACTTTTGAAATCTAGGGTAAAAATTTCAGTTTGTTAAGTTGTGCAAATCTAACCTTGGTTATTTAAAAAAAAAATGTGTTTAATCGTGGTTTCTCTTAAATATGTGATCTTTGGGATAAGATCCTATGGAGATACCTCTATTCCTTGCAATTGTAAAGATCTCTGAGTGTGACTCTGAGATAAAAAGAGAACTGCAAATTTTCGTTGTGATTGGATGATCACTTCGATAAACATTCTCTTTGTAAGATGGTGCCTTGAGAGGCCTAATTCTATGTTATGCTAAACTACATATTGCATTCAAGAAATCTGTAGTTGTGCAGACTATCTTTTGTTGTGCTGAGTTCAGCACTCTCGAGAGGAGTAAAAGATGGAAGAAAGAGTTGTATCAAATAAAGATAAGTTTCTTTATTCCTTCATTCTGATTTTTTGATATATTTCTCTTGAGGCTGATTTATTTATTCATGTTTTAATATTATTCATAAATTCTTATGTATTCATGCTATAACCTGTAATAGTAAACCTTGTATGATTCTAGTCTTAATATTTCTTTGAATAGTTATAAACTGTTAGTAATCTCTCTCTAATAAAAAAAAAAAAGCTTTGTGAACAGCTAGAAGGAGGAAGGTGATGATTACCGATGAAAAGCTTGAGGCATCTTATGAGGAAGTCATGCCAACCAAAGAAATGATCAAGCGTGAAGTCACAACTTGCAGCCATGGAACTGAGCTGGTGGTTAGAGGGAGTTCACTTCTAGAAGTCTTCTTTGCAATCTCTGAAGCAGGGATCAAGAGGGAGTTTTGTAACTCACTGAGAAGAAGTGAAGATTACTGTATTGCAAGGCTAGGTGCTAAATCCTTAGAGGATCCCTTCAACTGCTGAGATCATAATTGCTCCAGACTGTCATCTGGATTTGACATTGGTAGCTCCGCAAACCTATTCAGAATAGAGTGATCTGGGATGAGGTTGAAGAGGACAGCCCTGAATCTCTACAGAGGTGTGCGTTGGAAACCATTTCTCTAAAGCTAGTGTTGCAAGCAATCTTGGACGATGAGGTCAGGAGGTTGATGCAAGCTTGAAGATTCAGAGGGAGCCTCCTGAACCTAAAGAAGATGATCATGTTGTTTCAGGTTGAGGTCTACGATGATATCCTGGTGTAGCAGGAAGCAATCTTTTGTGGCACTGAGTACAACAGAAGCCGAATATATTGCAGCCTCTATGGGAGCAAGAGAAGCAGTATGGCTCCGGAAATTGCTTGTGGGATTATTTGGTGAGCCCCTGAATCCTACTATTATCCACTGTGACAATTAGAGTTGTATTAAGCTTTCAGTGAATCCAATATTCCATGATAGATCAAAGCATATAGAGATTCCTTACCACTATGTGAGAGACATGGTAGAAAGGAATGTGATCCAGTTGGAGTACATTAGTACAAACAATCAAACAGCAAACATGTTCACCAAGCCTCTCTCCAGAGTTAAAGTTGAACTCTTCAAGAAGAAACTTGGTATGGTTGAAATGTAAGTTATTGTTGGGACTCAAATTGTTTATTTTGTACTAATGTATTTAAAAGATGTTTAATGTGTAAACTCTTTTGTCATGTGTGTGACTTCATGACTTTATGGGCCCTCACCCCCTATGTACATTATTGAAAGGTGACGATCTTTCTGATAATGAACACTTGTATTTGACATTGTAAAAGTGACGACTCTACAATGATTAGTTTCACTATCATGATGGATATCATGTGACTTGATATCCGTGGATATGTCATGATAGTATCTCTTGGACATTTTGATAGATATCATGAGACTTGATATCAGTTGAAGATCATTATGATCCTTATGAGATAATCATGGTGGATAAATGTATCCGTGGATATGCCATGATTTATTATGGTAGACATCATGAGACTTGATGTCAGTGCACATACCATAATGAAGATGTGTTATGAAGAATGTCAAGTGACTTGACTCTCTTAGAAGCATACCATATCTTCTGATATCACGAGTAAGGTGATGTCACTATATACTTGGTTAGTGTTATCTTCCCTAGCTAAGAGGGAGT
>VDFB02036745.1:0-25863 GCA_007258455.2 Sequoia sempervirens
TAGGAGTAGGCCTAGGGAATATTTTAGGTGCCTACATTTTGCCCCTCTTTGATACAATGCAACTAAGTGGCATTGTACCAAAGAAGAATAAAAATTAGGATGGGATGAAGTGAAGCTTTGGTGGCAAGTTGTCTTAGTTGCTTAAGGATGATGGTGGAAGCGATGCCCCCTCAAAAGAACTATTGGGTGAAATGGAACCCAATTAGTATCTTGAAAAGACAAAGGGTAATAAAAATGTGTTATAAAGGATAAAATATAACATGAGAAAATCATGTTTGGATGATGTACATGCTATGGATATAGGATTGATGATGGCTTAAGAATTGGGAATTTTGATTGACGCCACTAGGATGATTGGACCGGATTGCATGGATGTACATGTTGAATGGTGAAATTCACAAGGGTGTAACATGAGAAAATGATACATGATCTTGGACTATCGACGAATGAGGAGGAATAATAAAATGGATGATGGATACATGTTTCTATAGTAACCTCATGTGAAAGGAGCAACATTCTATTTTGTTGTATGCATAGTGTTATGCAATCAGTGATAGAAGGGATCATGATGACAATGAGCCACATGCACATATGAAATGACACACACAAACAAAGAAGTTAAAAATAGTATAGTGATCAAATACACACGAGCACGACACAATGAGTCCCACTTTTACCAAAGTAGACATTAAGATCAACATTTTTAACTAAACCTTCACTTTCTCAAACTTATAGTAGCTAAACCGGTAAGAATTTGATGATGCAAATTAGTGATTTGTGATGACTTATGTGTAAATTCTAAATATATTTTTTAATTTGAAATAAATTTTGAATTTTTTGTAGCTTTTAATAACTTATTTTTTATAGTAAACATTTTTAAAAAGTGACATTTATGTTGTAACACAACTTTTTTTCTAGAAAGAATAAAATTCTAATTTTAAAATATAAATTTGTAACATCAATATCTAGTGCATGGATATTTTCATAATTATTTTTTTATGGTAAGTAAGCTATGGGTGAGGGGCCACTCCCTTTATTAATAAAAAACTAGAAGAAAAAGAGAACAATAGGCAAGCACTTGAACCAAGGGGAGCAACAACAAACAACCCAACAAGTTGCCAACAAATCCTTCAATAGATTACCAACTATCACTTAGGGAGATATACAAACAATAACATCTAATAGGATAAGAATAGAAATGAATCCAGTAGGAGGCAAACATCTAGAGCCAAAAGACTAAGGCGAAACTAAACTCTGACATTTTTTTGAGAAAGGAAGACATCCATGGTCCTCTAAGAGCCCTCCTCAATTGATTCCTTACATTCAATGCGAAGTTTTTTAGCCTCATAATTCCTACCTTTCTTCCTCTTAGACCCACCACAATCAGGTTTAATTTGTTGCACACGGTCTAAGAGACTCCGAATTTTGGAGTAGCCACCAACAAATCATCTTAAAAAAAAACTAGGGTTCAAATCATCCAGATCCTCCATAAAAGGGAAGGTGACATCTGACTCAGAGCCAACCTCAACCTCATTTTCCTTAGTAGGAATATTATTTGATTTATTAAGAACATGAACCTCGTGAGAAGGAACAAACATCAAACATCAAAGGCTACACTGAGAAAGGATCTGGAGGTGACAAAATCAGGTCCTAAAAAAACTTGCCATGATTACATCGGATAAATTCAGCATTCAGAGACCCCAATTTTTTGATCCATTTCTTAAGGCTAATGCATCTTGTTTTAGGTGTCCTTGGAGTGATGCAAGCCTCAATCTTGTGCCCCATCTTATTGCAATGAAAACATTTGAAGGGGATACCTTCAAAGTTTAAAAATTGCAGCTAAGTGCCAAAAGAAGAATGAATCTACATGGAGCTAGGAGAGGTTTGGAAATATTCACAAGAGCACAAACCTTGGTAAAGTTGCGAGAAGATGCCCCCTCATCAGAGTTGAGCGTGAAAAAGGAACCAATCAAGTTGATCAGGTGGCCAATGAGATCCAGATCTCTCATAACCAGAGGGGGGTTATAAAGCCTGATCCAGATAGGGATCTCAGTGATTTTTGTTGTCGTCAAATCGAAGAAGGGGGTCCAAGGAGTAAGGAACAAGTCAGAGTTCCCAAAAACCTAGGGATCATTTTGAAGCACAGATTTGAAGTCAGCAATAGAAGAGAAGGTAACTAAAAAGAAACTAAAATCTAGTGAATGAATCATTGGATAAGGCAAGTTGCTCCAAATAGACTTAGCCCAATCCAAAATAGAGTCAAAGGGCAGGCACTTTCACAAGAACTTGATAATCAAAGAACGACTTCCAACATCTGTCAAAATTGAATTCACGTGCTCATCTAGAATGTGGAAGTCCACAGGTTCATCTTTGAAAACAACCTTCACATCCCCAATTGTGAAACTAGCGATTGCATTAGAGGGCTCCTCCTCCGAGGCAAAGAGAGGCGGATCAAGCGGCTTGGGAGGGGGAGGAATAGGGTTCGATCTTCGGATTTGTTCCAAACAAAATTCATTACATTCATTAAAGGGGTTGGCCCTACTCTTGCAAGCTTTTAACGTCTCAAAATCCCGCTAGGGAGAAGCAGATCCAACCGTAGTAGCAGTTGAAGCCCCGTCCAATGGATTGAAAGCAATACATGGCAAAGGAGGCTACGAAACCGGATCAACAACCTTGCAAGTGCCAGAACGTAGTGAATATCGTTGTTGTCCTTACCGTCCTCCGTCACACAAGAAGAGCCACGACCGAAGCCCTTTTTTCTGCCGGCAACCTTTCCCTTCTTACTCCCGCCAACATCTTTGCCACACGCCAAAAGCTTCGCTCTCGCACTCCTGCAATTTTGCGCTCCATCACTACCCAGTACCCTCACACATCAAGCTACTTCACATAGTCTATGTATTTTTCATAATTTTTGTGTTTCATATATTTTTTAATTAATTTTTGAAATCAAGGTAATTATAATTTAAACATAGGTGTATGCAATAAGGCATATCTTATTTCATATATATCAATTTTTTTTTGCTAAAACAAGGACATCAATATCTAGTACACAAATATTTTTTGGCTTTTTTTTTTAATATTTTACTATTTTTCCACATGTGTAGAACAAAGAACCTTATAATGCTCGGTGAAAAAACCATGTTCAATCAAAATTAGAAAATAAATACAATAAAATAAAAATATATTAAAATTATACTTATTGGAAAACTCATTTTAAGGACTACACTCTCACAAATTATCTTATCAAGTTAATTCCTTTTGAAGGTCCAACCCGAGGTTTGAAATTGGAATTTATGAGGAAAATTTGAAGCAAACATTGAAAGAGTCTACCTAAGGCTCTTTGTTTGAAGGTCCTTCATTCAAGGGTATTAAAGGACCTTCATTCAAAGGTATTTCATTCCCATAAAAAATATAAAAAAACCTTCGAAGGAAGGTAATTTCCAACAATGGAAAAAAAGGGACCTTCGAATGAAGGTCCCTTTTTATTCCTCTTCTATAAATTTCCATAAAAGGAATAAAAAGGGACCTTCATTCAAAGGTACCTTTTTTCTATTTTTAGAAATTACCTTCGTTCGAAGGTTTCAACCTTAAATGAAGGTGTTTTAAAGTTTTTACTTGCATCTAAGATGGAAAATTTGATGTCCTAAGTTTGGGATCCATTATTGTGGGATGATCCACACATTTCCATAGGCACACTATCATATGAAGGATGAGGGAAATCATGATGGAATGATAGATGGAGCATTAAGACTACAAGCTCAACAAACAAACACAAACTTAAAATGAAAGATAAAGGAAAGAAAAAGTGAAAATAGTGTAATGAGCCAAGAAACACACTGTCATAGGCACACCATCATATGAATGATAAAGGTGAATGTGGCAGTGTGAGCTATGGAATGCTAGGAAAAAACAAAAAAAGTAAAAAATAAAGATGAAAATAGAGAAAAAACAAACATAGACTGACAAAGACAAAAACAAGAAATCAATCAATCAAAAGCATGCAAAAAACATGAGTTGGTATCCAATGAAATGTTGAAGCCATGGGTGGATGGGAGGGATGAATGTGTAGATTCTAAATAAGGATTAAATCATGGAGAAATGTGGTGATAAATGATGATGAAAAGGTCATGCCCCAATGGATATGGTAACCATTCCCAAGGAAATGTTAGTAAGGGGATGCCCCCAATTAAGTGCAAAATCAAGGGTATGGAATGAATATGAATAAAGTGAAGTGAAAGGATGGATGGGGAGGGTGGAGGGATGAGAATGAGTGAAGTGTTGGTTATTCGAGCAATCTAATGAAATAGAATGTATGCAGAGGGGATAGTAGAAATGGATGGAATGTGATGGATGAATAAGGGACTTGAGTGAACATTTTGAGGTAAGAGATATAATGAGATGAATGAAATGTGATGGTGGAAATAATATGGAAGGACACATGCTCATAAACTAGAGTGCTTTCCTACTACACATGACATTTTTTTACCAAGTTTTCATCACGATACTTGCCTAAGGTGCTACAAGGAGTGGTTTTCATCAATGGACAAATTTATTTCTTTATTATTTTTAAGATTTTTTATTTTTTATTAATTTTTGGAAGACTGATAGTAAATCGATTAAGCATAGAATCACTTGAGATCCAAATAATTTTTATAGGCTCATCTAGCTCATGGCCTTCAAGAGTGGCTAGCTTATAGGCTTCAAATCTAAACATCGTAGTAATGAAATAGGGACCCAAGTAGTTTGGCTCAATTTTCCCTTTCTTCTCTCTATCTTGGGTGGTGTTCTTTTGGTTTTCCTCAAGGACAAGGTCTCAAACCTCAAGCTCTCTAGTGTGGAGGCATTTGTTATAGCCATGACACAACCTATGTTGATATATTTTAATGTGATTGAGAGTAGTAATATGATGTTATTCAAGTAGTTCTAGCTCATGTAAGTGTTTTTCTCAGTAATCCTCTTTTGAGACAAGGTTACACAAAGAAACATGTAAGGAGGGGAGCTCAACCTCTATTGGAAAGGTTGCTTCAACACCATAGACAAGTGAATATGGAGTGGCATTGGTGGGAGTGCATATGGAGGTGTGATAGGACCAAAGAGTGGGATTAAGTTGAAGTTGCTAGTTGCAACCAACATAATTGATGATTTTCTTAAGGATTTTGATGATTATTTTTTTAGACACCTTAGCTTGACCATTGCCTTACGGGTGATAGGGGGTGGACCATTTTTTCTTAATATGGAATTTCTCACATAAGGATTGCACTTAATGGTTTTAAAATTATTTTCCATTATCTATGATAATGATGGATGGTATGCCAAAATGAAAAATGAGATGGTTAAGGATAAATTTGGAAATTTGGATGTCGGTAGTAAAAGCGAGTGGAACAACTTCGACCCACTTAGTGAAATATTTGATAATGGTAAAATGAATTTATGGTTGTTGGAGGAGGTGGGATTAATATTTCCAATGAGATCAAGACCCCATATAGAGAAGGGCCATGGAGTGGTAATGGGATGGAGGGCTTGTGAGGGTGCATGAATAAGGTCACCATGTTTTTGACAAGAAATAAATTTATTTACATATTGGTAGGAATTTGATTCCATGGTAGGCCAATAGTATCTTGTGTGAAGGAGCTTCTTGGCTAGGATCATGTCGTTTGTGTGAGCACCACACATTGCTATGGAATTCTTGAAGTGCATGGTTAGCCTCATCTAAGTTGAGACATCTAAGAAAAGTTTTATCATAACCCATGTAATAAAGTGTGTCATCAAGGATGGTATAAAAATATGTGCATTGAATAATGGATCTACGTTTGGTGGATGATATGTTAGGAGGGATGGTTTTTGGATATAGGAAAAAATATCACTGTACCAGGGAGTGTTGGGACCAAAAGTTTCACATATCATATCAAAATATGGAAGATCATAAGAAGGTATAAGGTGTTTCTCTACAAGGAAGTGATGTTCATGAGCTTCACCAAGAATATCTAGAAGAGTTTAATGGTGTTCATTACATCAATAGCTTTGTTATTGATACAAGGAACTTTCTCAAAAAATATATCCAAGAAGTACTACTTAAAATTGTCAATCATGCATCTATAGGGCACAAGTTTGTCATCCTTACTAAGGAACTCAAAATTGACATGTTTAACTACCAATTGTAATCTCCAAAGACCTGAAAGTGTTGAATGTTCTATTATACTACTAGTTTCAAACCAGATATCAATGTCTCATATTCCACCATGTTTTTTATGCAAGGAAAATCAACACGTAATGATTTAAGAATGAAATCACCTTGGGGTGATGAAAAGGATGTTAACACCTAATCCATATGATGTGAATGATCCATCGAATTATAATTTACATGGTTTGGATTATTCAATGCGAAGGATGGATTCATCTAGAAATTTTATGTTCAAAGGTTGATAGTCCTGAATGGGGGTCGCTACTAACTAATATGCCTTCTGGTTGATGTACTCAATATTAAAATCACTAAGGATCATAACCCACTTTTCCATTCAACTAGTAAGGTATGCTTTGGACAATAAACATTTCAATGGGTCAATTTTGGTGATCAAATGAATAGTAGCATTAAGCATGTAATGTTGAAGTTTTCGTGTGGAAAAAAAATTTGCCAGGCAAGATTTATCCATGGATGAATAATTGAGTTCACATCCAACCAATGTTCTGCTAAGGAAATAGATTTCATTCTCTCTTCCCTAATCATTATGCTAAGCTAAAAGGGAACCTAAGGCATGTTGTGTATCTAAGATGTATAACAACAAAGGACTATCTGAAGTGGGTACCACTAAAACTAGAGGATTAGATAAGTATTCCTTGATCTTATCAAATTATTTTTGACATGATTGATCCCATTTAAAATTGAAATTCTTTCAAAGTAGATGTGAAAATGGAAAAAGGGGATTAATTAGATAACAAGATTATTAATATAAGATCATGTTAAGATTTGATTAAGAGATCAATGTTGGAGAATGATTGAGAGGATCTCCCTAGGAACAAGGAGAGGATGGACAATGGAGATGGAGGTTGTTAGATTGTGAATGGATATGATGAACTTACTAAGTTTATTAAGTGGATGCATGCATGAGGGAAATAAGGGAAATGTGCATCTAGTGGGGCTAGATTCTTGGAATGGGTTGAGAGAATAATGGGACCATAAGGATTATTTTGGACAAGTGTTCTTAGGTTCCCTTTATTCTTGGAAAGTGTTGAGGGAATATAGGAATAATGAAATAATAATATTATTTAATTATTCTAACCACATGTGAGATAGATAATAAGCAGAATAAGTAATTATTTATTGATTTGTGAGAGGAGGACATGGAAAAGGAGGATTAATTAAATAATATGATTATTTAATTAATTGATGGAATTTAGGTAAAGTGTACTAGACTAGGTGATATGTTGTATCGATTAGGAGTAGTGGGAAGTAGGCCTAGGGAATATTTTAGGTGTCTACAAGAAGGTTGTAATATATCCTTCCAAGCAATAATGGAAGAGATAATGTAGGGAGATAATCTCATTTTTTAACTCGTCTCATTGCTGAAGAATTAAATAGGGAGTTAGACCCCATGCATGCAGAGATACAAATAAATGTGGAAATATAGGATCTTAGAAAATATGTAGTTGCTTAGATAAATAAGGAGATAATTGATCCCAATGTCTAATTCCAAGAGCAAGTGATGATTCCAATTTTTAGCTAGTTTTATGTTGTTTAGTACATACTTTTAGACATTTCTAGATACTCGTTTCATACATATTCCTAAACCTTACTATCTTTTTATAATCATCATGCAACTTGAAACTGGTTTTAGTATATGGAAATATGATTATGGTATGTTAGTAATTGCATGGTTAAAATGTGAGAATGTGTATGGGATGCAGTGTATGTCTATGTCTAAATTATGGTTATTAGTATTGTGTATATGTTTTGAAGTGAACTAAATCTTCTCAACCAAGAAGCCAGAGCAAGAAGACTATAGCCCACAATAACTAATGGGCACAGTCTCCAACCAAAGGAGTTTCAGACAATAATGTAGGGAAAGTTCCAAAATAAGAACACAACAGTTGTACAATTGAAGGCATCTAATTATCAAGATGATTGTGAGTCACCATGTCATTTAATAAGACTACTAAAGGAGAAGAAACCTCATATGATTGGGAATCCAACATGACTATTTCCATAGTCCACGTTTCATTTTTACCGTTGTAGCAGAGTTGCAGTCCTAATCAACTTCTACCTTTTTAGTTATGTTTTCAATTATGTTTTATACTTTTTCACACTCGATTTTATAGGAGAGCGATGAGTTGAATTTATATTTCTTTTTTGAGTCCTTGTTTCAATAAGACTCCCCCATGCCTATGTATATATGGTTCGATGTTTGAGGAGAATACAAGCATAACAAATATAGCATATAGATATGTTCAGATAGTTTTTCTGTTACACAAAAATACTCTTGTTTCCAGTTATATTTTTATGAATAAGATATCCCTAAAGATTCTTATTAGATTGTGAAATCTTGAGTTATGTAATGAAGAGGTTTTAAATTATTGTTATTGTTAATTGATATGAGAAGCTAGATTTGAGTTTATTCTATGGAGACAGTCACTTGAGCAAGGGCCACTCAAGGTAACTATTCCCCACTTTAATTTCTTCACATTTATTTATGTTGTTACAATAGTTACCTTCATTATTGCATTATCTTAATCAGATTCTTTATGTTGTGAATGTGAATGAAATTATCAATAAGATATTGCATTGTATTTCATGATTTTTTTTCTCAATGCATTATCCTCTAGAGTGAGTCAAAGTTAGCAACATTAGTTAGTTATAGAGTTTAGTTTTGACAGTGAGCTAGTCACAGTCTTTAATTGTAAGTACCTGTAGTAATAGTTTTAGATTCAATTCTTTCAATTTTAAGTAGTTTATGTTTTCCTACATGTGTAAACACCTATACTATGATGATATAGGTAGTGTAGAGTGAAGAGCACAAAGATATACTAAGAGGGGGGGGTGAATCAGTATATCAACTAACTTTTTCCCTCTCAACTCTTATCAACTTCAAACTCTAGTACAAATCAACTATGCAAGAATATCTCAATATGAACAAGTTGACACCAATATTTTACGTGGAAACCCTTACAGGAGAAAACCTCGATACAAACAATGTACTTTATGAATTATACAAACTTTTACAAGGAATGTAGGCACCAACCTACTTGAATCACCAAATAAGTAGTTTATTAGGCACCAACCTACAAAGAGCACCAACCCTTAATCCTGATTTAGTAGGCACCAACCTACAAGAGGCTTCAACCCCTAATGCTGATTTAGTAGACACCAACCTACAAGGAGCATCAACCCCTAAAGCTGATTTAGTAGGCACCAACCTACAAGGAGTACCAACCCCTACTTTCCAAGCACCAACCTAGCAAAGATTATAATTTGAATGATAATATTCCACCTTCAATTGTTGCTTCCTCAACAGATGATGGACAATTCTGCTCAAACATCTCTTCTCATAAAGCTCTCTCTAAGATCTTATATAAACACTTCATGCATATGATCCAACACACTCTATAAATCTGTTCCAATACTATTCACATATCTGATCTTAACACTATCTTTTGACTGTTCAAAATCTGATTCAAAACCTACTACAAATCTCCACTAATTCCTTCAAATCTGATCTTCAAATGATACACGCTTTGTTGTAGCTCTCTTCTTCAAATTGTAGTAATCCTCTTCTCAAATATGCTTAAATACCTTCCACAAATCTCTTCACATATGCTTCATAAATCTCCTCAAATCTGCTTTAGATCTGCTGGTGTTTATGTGATTTTCTTCTTAACTTCACACCTCACACTCAAATGATATTCATTTATTCACATACTTACATTGTTGTTCTTATTTTACACAGCCATTAACACTTGCTTGTGTTTAGATGATTTAACTTATTTCCCACAGCACACCACACTCCAATCTTCAGATGATACACATTTTATACACACACACACCTGATTGTGTTTTAAAGATATATCATTTATTCCACACAACACTCTACACACATCTCATTTTTCTTAGAATAAATCTGATCTGCACTTGATAGTGTTGCACTTTCTCTTCTCTACACTTAGAAAATCTCCATTCGATCCTTTCTTACACTCAGAAGATATCCATTCAATTCTTATTTCCAAAACATATCTTCATTTAACATTTATATGTTCTTCATGGGAGATTCTTTATGAATTGATGTGTCTTTTACCAACAGAGATGAATTTTAAATGCACCACATCCTTTCATGTAACAAATCATTGCCATTAATTGTACTTAAAAAAATTTGAATAAGACAAAAAAAAATTTCGTCTTATACTAATCACAACTCTTTCCAAATGCTAATTGCACCCATTGAAAGACTATCTTTAATATTTATTGTTTTCTTCATTGATCGCACCATTTAAAAATCTAACCTTTTATTGTTTGCCTTATCAAAAGTAATCACACCTTTTAGTTAACAATATTATTTATGATGAGATTGCTTCATTTAGAACCATATTATAAAATTTGTTTGTTTGCTGCTCTAAATAATAATCGTTGCTTTAACTTTTGTCTTTTTGCTTATTTCGTCTTTATGTGATTTTTGTCTTATTCACAACGTGTTTTGTCCTTTTTTAATTACCTTGCTTTTAGTGATGAAATCGTATCACTTCATAAAGTCATGTCTTTTATTTTATGAAATCGTATCATTTGTTTTGACTGTCTTTCTCTATTTTTTTTTGTCTGTATCTGTAAATTCGTCTCTCCACTATGCCAAGTGTCTGAATGTCTCCAGATTAGAACGTGACTATTGATTTTTGACTTCTTTCTTAATCATAATATGTATATGCCAAAAAGAACCGTATGTGATATGCATATGTCTACTGCAATTTATCACAATTACTAAGTCTGAATGTTGAAAGTTAATCTGATTATCTTCATTTCAAATCTGCGTACAAGTTTGAAACTCTTCAATATTGTGTTCTTCATTTGGCATATTGTTTACTCCAAACTGAATGCACCATGTTCTTCATTTGACATCAATGACTGCAATCTGTAGGATTTCAACAATCTCAGCACTCATTAATAACAACAGACTTCATTAATTTTTTGATGCTTTCTTGATAATTTCCAACTCCATTAACCTTTGCAATCTTCATGATTGTAACTAGCTTTGATCACAACACTTTGACATCAATGACAACATTTCCAACAATCTCCCCCTTTGTCATTGATGGAAACATATTCTTCCTCATCACTTCTAACACTCCCCCATTCTACTTCTCTCCCCCTTTGACATCAATGGCAAAGGGACTTCCAACCATGTCTTGCTTTTTCTGTTCCATGGAGCTACAAGATACTGTGTATAGCTCCCCCTGAATGTATGCTCCCATCTATCTAACTTATTCATTCCTTGAATTCTAAATTATTTTGCTTCTTGTACATGGAAACTTCTTCATTTTGACATCAATGCAACTTCCAACAATTGAAGCCAATTCATCATCTTCTTTAGATACCAATCCATAGGTAGATTTTTCTTTTCAAAATTTTGAGATACTTCACTTTTTCAGTTATCTTCTCCATGGGGTTGAAAGATAGTGCCAACTTAGCTCCCCTAAATTCATGCTTCCTCTTAGAAAAGGCATATTGAATTTGCATTGGATTCTTCATTTCTTGTATCTATCTTCTTTCTCCAAACTTTTGTAAGCTTTCTCTCCTTTTCCATGGTGTTCTTCTTCATATCTTGTAAAGATGGTTCCATAAAACCAAATCTACAAAAACATGCTATGTGTCCAAAGTTGTTACACTTGAAATGCATAACGTTATGACTAAATGAATTATAGTCTCTCCTAGTGAAGCTTGAACCATTTCTTGCTTGAAATCTTCAATTTATTGCTTTGTGTCCAAAGTAGTTGCATGAATAGCAATATCCATAGAAAGAATAAAACTTTCTAGAGTTAAATCTTCTTTCATTTTCCTTGAAACTTGTAACATTCTCATCACACTTTGTACATTTCTCCTTTGGCTTATTCAATTCATTTTTCAGCATGATAACTTCTTGTTCCAACTTGTCACAATCTCTCTCTTTTTCTCTTAACTTTTTCTTCAATTCATTTTCAACTTGTTTAGCTTCTACAAATTGAGCCCTCAAATATTCAATTATTTTGTTTGATTCCTCCAAACTTTTTGTCAATTCCTTAATTTTCAGTTTATGCTTGTTGAATTTCTTCTTCAATTCTTGATTTTTCTTGTATGCATAATGAAGTTCTTCCTCAAGATCAGTTTCTTCTTCTTCATTGCATTCTTCTTCTTCACATTCTTGATCAACATTTTGTTCTTCATATTCAGCCATGAACAATATCTCTTCATCATCATTGCTTTGACTATCATCACTTTGTTCTTCTGAAGAGCTAGATTCTTTCTTTGAGTAAAAGCTCTTTCTGTGTTTTTGGAATCTCTTCTTTCCCCTTTTCTTGATGTAGGTTTCTTTTTCACTTTCACTTGAGTTACTATCACTGTAAGGACATTTAGAAGCATAATTTCCAACTTCTCCACAATTGAAGCATTTAAAAGGGAATTTTCCTTTATATTTTCCTTTTCCTTTCTTGAGTTTTCCCATGAAGTAAGCTTATGCTTCATCACTTGATTTGTCACTTTGTTCTTCATGCTTGCTCTTGACCTTTTTAGATTCTTTAAATGAGACTTCCTTTTGTGGCGATCTTCCTTCAATTCTCATCTCATAGGAAACAAGGATCCCATGTAATTCATCTTTTGATAACTTATCCAAGTTTGTTAATTCTTCCAATGTTGCAACTTTGGCCTCAAATTTTGTAGAAAGAGATCTTAGAATCTTATCAACAATAAAGGCATCATCAATTTCTTCACCAATTCCTCTCATGATATTCATTGTTTCATCAACACGAATAAAGTATGAAGCAATATCTTCATCATCTTCCGTCTTGAGAGTTTCTAACTTCCTTCAATGAGTTTGCAACTTTTCCTTCTTTAATTTTGCATCACCTTAATAGATGTTTTGAAGCTTGTCCCATATCTCTTTTGCTGATTTGCAATGCATTACTTTTGTGAATTTAGAATCTGTTAGGCTGCAAAGAAGAGCATGCTTAGCTTTCGCATTGTTCTCACTTTTCTTCTTCCCGGATTGATCCGATGGAGGGGTTGATGGAGGTGTATATCCATCAACAAAAAATTTCCACACATCAAACCCAAGTGCATTCAAATATGCTTCCATCTTAATACTCCAAAAGGCATAATTAGTCCCATCAAAGATGGGTGCTTTCATTGTATTGTTATGATTTTCCATAAGTGCTCTTAAGGATCTCCTTCAAGCGGTTAGGCTTTCAAGAAGGACCTTGCTCTGATACCAATTGAAGAGCACAAAGATATACTGAGAGGGGGGGTGAATCGTTGTATCAACTAACTTTTTCCCTCTCAACTCTTATCAACTTCAAACTCTAATACAAATCAACTATGCAAGAATATCTCAATATGAACAAGTTGACACCAAGATTTTACGTGGAAACCCTTACAGGAGAAAACCACGGTACAAACAATGTACTTTATGAATTATATAAACTTTTGCAATGAATGTAGGCACCAACCTACTTGAATCACCAAATAAGTAGTTTAGTAGGCACCAACCTACAAAGAGCACCAACCCTTAATCCTGATTTAGTAGGCACCAACCTACAAGGAGCTTCAACCCCTAATGCTGATTTAGTAGACACCAACCTACAAGGAGCATCAACCCCTAAAGCTGATTTAGTAGGCACCAACCTACAAGGAGTACCAACCCCTACTTGCCAAGCACAAACCTAGCAAAGATTATAATTTGAATGATAACATTCCACCTTCAATTGTTGCTTCCTCAATAGATGATGGACAATTCTGCTAAAACATCTCTTCTCATAAAGCTCTCTCTAAGATCTTATATAAACACTTCATGCATCTGATCCAACACACTCTATAAATCTATTCCAATACTGTTCACATCTAATCTTAACACTATCTTTTGACTGTTCAAAATCCGATTCAAAACCTACTACAAATCTCCACTAATTCCTTCAAATCTGATCTTCAAATGATACACGCTTTGTTGTAGCTCTCTTCTTCAAATTGTAGTAATCCTCTTCTCAAATATGCTTAAATACCTTCCACAAATCTCTTTACATATGCTTCATAAATCTCCTCAAATCTGCTTTAGATCTGCTGGTGTTTATGTGATTTTCTTCTTAACTTCACACCTCACACTCAAATGATATTCATTTATTCACATACTTACATTGTTGTTCTTATTTTACACAGCCATTAACACTTGCTTGTGTTTAGATGATTAACTTATTTCCCATAGCACACCACACTCCAATCTTCAGATGATATACATTTTATACACACACACACACCTGATTGTGTTTTAAAGATATATAATTTATTTCACACAACACTACACACATCTCATTTTTCTTAGAATAAATATGATCTGCACTTGATAGTGCTGCACTTTCTCTTCTCTACACTTAGAAAATCTTCATTCGATCCTTTCTTACACTCAGAAGATATTCATTTGATTCTTATTTCCAAAACATATCTTCATTTAACATTTATATGTTCTTCATGGGAGATTCTTTATGAATTGATGTGTCTTTTACCCAACGAAGATGACTTTTAAATGCACCACATCCTTTCATGTAACAAATCACTGCCATTAATTGTACTTAAAACAAATTGAATAAGACAAAATTTGTTTTCCTCTTATACTAATCATAGCTCTTTCAAAATGCTAATTGCACCCATTGAAAGACCATCTTTAATATTTATTTTTTTCTTCATTGATCACACCATTTAAAAATCTAACCTTTTATTGTTTGCCTTATCAAAAGTAATCGCACCTTTTAGTTAACAATATTATTTATGATGAGATTGCTTCATTTAGAACCATATTATAAAATCTGTTTGTTTGCTGCTCTAAATAATAATCGCTGCTTTAACTTTTGTCTTTTTGCTTATTTTGTCTTTATGTGATTTTTGTCTTATTCACAACCTATTTTGTCCTTTCTTAATTACCTTGCTTTTAGTGATGAAATCGTATCGCTTCATAAAGTCATGTCTTTTATTTTATGAAATCGTATCATTTGTTTTGACTGTCTTTCTCTTTTTTTTTTTTTGTCTGTATCTGTAAATTTGTCTCTCCAATATGCCAAGTGTCTGAATGTCTCCATATTAGAACGTGGCCATTGATTTTTAACTTCTTTCTTAATCATAATATGTATATGCCAAAAAGAACTGTATGTGATATAGATATGTCTACTGCAATTTATCACAATTACTAAGTCTGAATGCTGAAAGTTAATCTGATTATCTTCATTTCAAATATGCGTACAAGTCTGAAACTCTTCAATATTGTGTTCTTCATTTGGAATATTGTGTACTCCAAACTGAATACACCATGTTCATCATTTGACATCAATGACTGCAATCTATAGGATTTCAACAATCTCAGCAATCATTAATAACAACAAAAGTTTCATTAATTTTTTGATGCTTTCTTGATCATTTCCAACTCCATTAACCTCTACAATCTTCATGATTGTAACTAGCTTTGATCACAACACTTTGACATCAATGACAACATTTCCAACATAAAGTCTCTAAATGCACACACATTGCCAACATCATCACAAGCTTATGTTAGCCCTGGTTGATAATTAAATGGATTCTTTACAAGGGTTTAGTGGAATGTTCAGTTGGGTACCCCATCTGAATTGTGAGAACATCACCAAGTTTATTGAACATTAGTTGGGCTTGATGTTTTTTTCTCTATTTCCCGGGATGGTGCTACATTCAAAGATTCATCTATGTTATTTCAATATTCATTAGTTTAAGTATTTTGTTTCTAGCATTAGGAAAATTAGGTTTTATTCCATCAATAGCTTAATGTTTTACTAACATTGTGTAGGAGTCATTGATACACAAAGTCACACCTATTGTATGCAAAGGAATCAAGATGCCTTGGGAAGATTTCTACCCTCACCACACAAAGCTAAAGAAGATATTGGTGATCACAGTGATCAGAGCGAGGGTATTCCTGAAGAAAAAAATTTCATTTCACCAACATCCATTGCAAACAAAGGAGACCTTCCAAACCAGGGCTGATGTAGTGGTGAAGGACCTACTAGAACATGTAATTTTTGAGTTCCCCATTTCCTACCAGGAGAGGGCAGTTGCATTGAAGAATATACCTCTTTTAGCTTTGCTAGTCTTCTATGATTTGGTTACTAAGGATCCAAATACCTTCTTGTTTGAGTTTGATGTCTTGTGTAGAAGTTATGATTACACAATAGATGCACACAAGCTCAAATTATTCCTAGCAACCTTGAAGGATGATGCCTTAAGATGGTTTATGGGTTTGGGAAGAGATGTTGTTCTAGATTGGGACACTATGAAGACAAAGTTCCTGGAGAAATACCAAGACTACTGTAGATGAATTGACAAAAGAAGAGATGACATTTTCAAGATGTCTCAAAAAGAAGATGAACCATTAAAGGAAGAAAAAAGAAGACAAAGTTCTTAAGAAAGGTTCCAATTCTACTTAAAGAAGAATCCACAAAACAACATTTCAAAAGAATCTCTAAAGTTAGTGTTTTTAAGATAATTCAATGATGATTGAATGGATTCCCTCAACCTTATTGGTTCAGGAGATGTATCACAATTTCCTTTTGAAGAAATATGCAAGGTTTATAGTAACTATTCAAGGACCTTTACTAAAAGGACTAGAGGGGATAAAACATCTTCCATCAACAAGAAATCTAATGGAATATCTAGAGTGGAACTGAGTAACCTATTGTCAAGCATGAAAGAAAACATCATAAGCCATTTGGCTACCCAATTGGACACACTTCATGTGAAGAAAAATTAAGAGTAGGAAGAGGAAATCCTTATTGAATACTGCCCTAACTGCAGACGAAGAAAAGCTAATTTCAAGTGCAAAAGAGTAGCAAGTATTTCAGAAGATAGACCAGGGAAACTATATTTTAAAGAGATAGAGGGTGAAGATGGAAAATTGTTATACATTGCACAAAGGAGGCCATGCTAACCAAGAAAATATATGCCTCAAGATCCTTTGAATTTCAACACATAATTTTCAGTTAGCAATCAAAATTTCTCTAGTTGGAACCCTCAGCCTTGGGAAAACACACAAAACCAATGGAAAAATCCTCAACCAAACTAGAACCAACAACAATAAGGCATGTGGTCACAAAAAAAAATTCAAGGACCTAACTACAACCCCTAATGGCCACTACAACAAAACCAATGGTAACTTCAATGGAAAAAAGGACAACAATGGAAAAACCAAAATCTAAATTACCAACAGCCACAATAGCCACAACAAAAAGCCATCATACCTAATCCAACAAATCCATCATCTTAGCTACCAAGGGAACCTCAACTGCCAACCCAACTTGCACCTAACCCAAATAACAAGCCTATTCAACAGGCCTACACTAATGAGGCTATTCAATACCCTACTTATGGGGTAGAGGTGAGTGATGCCCACCTCAGATCAAGGAAAACATTGGCTGGGCCTTCGTCCCCTCAAATCACCAAGCTGGTAGATGAGGAACCCTCAACGAAGACCTTAGACAACCCACCTTTAGAGCCTAAGTCAAATCAAGTCAACCAAACTAATTCAAGTCTAGAGCCTTCATTTTTTGAATGATTAGTTGTTCAAAAATATCAGAACGAAGCTGAAACTGACCTGTTAGGAAAACTTCAAGATGTAGAGATACCCCTCATCCAAGCCATCAAGGACATTCCCATTTACACAAAAATAGTGAGAGAATTTTTTCTTAAAAATCCTGAGAGAAAAAGAAAAGACCATCAGACTACCCATGTCTTAGGGAATCTTGCTGACATTATGTTAGGAAACATAATTGTCCCTAAGTATACAGATCTTGGAAGTCTAGTGGTAGATGTTAAGATAAATAGTACACTCATCAAAAATACCTTGATTGACTTGGGGCAATCATTATTGTGATGATTAAGGAAACAATGCAACTATTGCAGTTAATAAACCTTAGACCTACACCCATTGTTCTACAATTGGAAAATAGGCCAATAGTGAAACCTAAGGACATCATTGAGGACTTGGTCATAGCATTGGATTCATGAGAGTACCTTGTAGATTTTATAGTACTGTAGCCAACAGATAACCTTGCAAGATATCCCCTTATTCTAGGAAGACTATGGTTAGCAAAATTTGATGCATTTATAGGTTGTAGGTCTGGAAAAATGATTATCTCAAATGGAATTGTGACCAAGAAGTTGGTCCTTTATCCACCAACCCAACATCATGTAGATTTATAGTAGACCATTTGGCCTACCCTAGATGAGGAAGACCAATATTCCCTGTAGACTCTCATGAATATTGAACACAACCCCTTGTTGAGCAACCAAGATGAGGATGATTTAATAACACACGTTATACATAATATATGTGGTACCTGAACCCGCAACAACAAGACTGTCTGTCATGTCTACAAGATCCTCTGTATAATATTATACCTGCCAATTCATCAGAGTCAATATCCCAACTTTTCTATTCTTTATGTCCATAACAATGTGTCCCAGACATAGTGGGACTTGAATTTTCATTTGTACAATCAACATCCAAGACTTTAGAAATCATGCCAGGTAAAATGTTAAATGTTAGCAATGAATTAACTACTAAACAACATACTTCCCTAACCACTGTGTTGAAGGAACACACAACGGCCTTTGCATGGGATTACCATGACACGAAGGGGATTGATCCAGACCTATGCATGCACAAGATATTACATCAATGGTGGTTTTAAACCAATCAGACAAACCTAGAGGAGAATGAACCTTGCACTACGAGACATAGTCAAAACTAAATTACAAAATTACTTGATGCAGGTTTCATTTACCCTATTTCTGACAATCAATGGGTGTCACCTCTAGTTATTTTCCCAAATAAAGGAGGGAAATGGAGAGTGTGTGTGGATTATAGAGAATTAAATTCAACCACTAGAAAAGACCACTTTCCACCACCTTTCATTGATCAAGTGCTTGAAACCCTAGCAGGTAAAAAGTACTCCTTTCTAGATGGATTTAGTGGCTATAATCATATTAGAATAGCTTTAGAGGAACATGATAAAATCACCTTTACATGCCCTTGGGGAACATATGCTTATTCTATTCTCCCCTTTAGACTATGTAATGCTCCAACCACTTTCCAAAGGGAAGTGCTAAATATTTTCTTAGATTATGCACATGAATCCATGTAAATTTACATGGATGATTTCACAACCTGTGGAGAAACATATAATGAAGCACTCAATAACCTAAAGAAGGTCTTAAAGAGGTGTCAAGAACACTATCTATCCCTAAGTCATGAGAAATTTTTCATGATGATGACCCAAGGGATTATGCTAGGATATTTTGTATCAAGTGAATCCAAACAAGATTGAGATAATCTCCACACTTCCTATGCCACAAAAACAAAGAGATGTTGAGAGTTTTCTAGGACATGCAGGTTACTATAGAAGATTTATTCAAGATTTTAGAAAAATTGCAACACCTTTATTTATTTTACTCACAAATAATATAGAATTTGAATGGACCATAGAATGCCAATACTCTTTTGAAGCACTCAAGACAATATTGGCCAAAGCACCTCTCTTGATAGGACTAAAGTGGATGTTTCCTTTCCACATACATAGATGCTTCTAACTTTTCTATAGGAGCAGTACTTGGATAGAAGGAAGGTACTAAGGAGTATGTCATATACTACATTAGCAAGAAACTGTAAGGAGCGAAACTCAACTACACAGTCATAGAAAAGAGATGTTAGCAGTTGTCTATGCAATTAACAAGTTTAGGAATTACATCACAGGGTATCTAGTCTTTATCCATATTAATCACACTACAATAAGGTACTTAATGAATAAACGTGTGGTTGGTGGCATACTTTTCAGATGGTTGTTATTAATGCAGGAATTTGACATCACCATAGTGGATAAGCCTGGGAAGGAAAATTTGGTGGCAAATTTTCTATCTAGATTTCCAACTCAATTAGCAGAAGGTGTTGTTGATGATTCTCTTCCAGATGAGAAATTATTTTCTCTAACTTTTCACACACCATGGTTTGTTGACATTTCCAATTATCTAGTAGTAGGACAGATACCACCTCATTTCTCCCTAGAGAAAAGAGATAATTGGTGCATTAAATTTTTCCCTATTCCTAGGTAGTTGTTTATTTATTTTACACAGGTCCAAATAATATTATGAGGAGATGCATAAGAGAGGATGAGGTCTATGATATCCTCAAAGCCTGTCATGATGAACCCTATGGGGGACACTTTGTAGCAAAGAGGACAAAACTCAAGATTCTCACCATTGGATATTATCGACCAACTCTTCATAAGGATTCAGTGAAATATACAAGGAGCTATGACAAGTGTCAGAGAATGGGCATGACAACTAAAATAGATGAGATTCCTTTGCAACCTCAATTGGAAATAACACCATTTGATAAATGGGGGCTAGAATTCATTGGCCCAATATCACTAATGTCCAATAGCAAGGCGTATATATTAGTTAGCATAGATTATCTAACAAAGTGGGTTGAAGTTGAAGCATTGCAATTTGATAGGGATGGAAATGTAGTCAAATTCTTGTATGAAGACATATTTACAAGGTATGGAGTGCCAAGAGAAATTGCGACAGATCAAGGTCCCTAATTCACATCAAATTTGATTACCAAATTGGTCCAAGAATATGAAATAAGGCATAGGAAATCAACACCCTATCACCCTCAAGCCAATGGGAAAGTTGAAGTAACAAATAGGGAGATTGAAAATATCCTACTCAAAATAGTGCAAATCCATAGGAAAGATTGGGCAACAAGGTTGCCTGAGGCAGTATGGGCCTATAGGACAACATGGAAGACTACAACATGATTTACACCATATGAGTTGGTGTATGGAAAAAAAACAATAATGCCCATTGAATTTGAATAAAAAAAACTCAAGACAAATGTTGAACTAGATATGGACTTGATAGCAACACAAAAAGAAAGATTACACAATCTGAATGGATTAGATGAGATAAGGATGGAGGCTATGTATCACACTGAGATTGTTCAAAAATAGAGGGTCAAATGGCATGATTAGTTTATCAAAACAAAAGAGTTCAGTGTGGGAGATTGGGATTTTCTATATGAATCAAGGTATAAATAGTATAAAAGAAAGCTACAAAAAAGGTGGTTAGAACCATATGAAACACAACAAGTTTTTTCCAAATAGAGCAATCAAATTACAAACACTTGATGCAACCGGATTTTCACTATTGGTTAATGGCCATAGACTGAAAATTTACAAAAATTCAATACAAAAGGATAACTTCCTTCTTTCATTAATGAAACAATATGGACCAAACAATGCTTCTAATAAAGATATTGTACTACGCAGTGATCATGAAAAAGACATTGAACCAATAATAATCCTAATACAAACATTATACCAAAAAATAATCGTTCAACAATAGACACTATAAGTTCTTCAGTTGACTCAACAGATGAGCTACATAGCTCACCTACTAAGGTCAACCAGGTATAATTTTCTATCACCCTTCACATGCACACATTGCATAGGTAAAACAATCAACAATCCTTTTCAAGTACACTCCATGATGTGGTAGGGACCTGTAGCTTCATCAATTCCAAGGCTGAAAAACTTCAGAGGGACCTATTGTTGAAGGTACCTGTAGCACTTGCCTATCAAAAGTTTCAAATTTATCCACCAACTTAATCACATGTCATCCACATGCACTTCATTTTTCTTTACATGTAGCTATATAACTATCATTTCATTACATGTAGCCTACCCCATCATGTCCCATGTAACATTCCTTGATTTCCATGCATTCAAGAAATCAATTCATATCCCATAATCCATACGTTCCACAACCTTTCCATTACCACAAGCCAAGATGAAATTACATATATCACCAATTGCAATTAAGCAATGTTCAAATCATAATCACTCTATAGACACTCCTAATCAACTTCACATGAGTTACATTTAGTTTGCTCTACTTTGATAGGTACACATACTAGTTTTCCATAATTAGCATAGATTGTTATTGTTTTTCGACATGTTTACATTTTTAATTTTGCATGCTTCATATTCATTGTCATATTTCCACTATATGTAATAAAACCCTCAAACTTCGAAAGTACAATTAAGTGAGGTCACTTAACAACTTAAGTTAGGGGGGGAGTACATTTCCTTAATTTTCAAAATTTTCTTGTGTGAGTATCAAGCCAAAATCAATCCACCAAAAACCTTTTTACAACCCTTTTTCATTTGTGTCATTGGCTTTTCCCCATTTCCAAGCCATAAGTCAAGCCATTTCAAGCTCAGAGGGAAAGAAGTAGTTGAATTGAAGAACCTATGTATACATAAATGAAGGATTGGTGTGGTTGAATTTGTAAGTAGAAAACTTGACAAGAAACAGAGAATTTTACCATCATGGGTGGAGATATTGTTCATAGAGAACCATCTGCACATCAACAGATATTGGAAGATAGGTTGGTTTTGCCTATTTTTAGGCAATTAGGATGGTTGTATTATTTCTTAAAGCTAATAGAATATAGCGAGGATATGACACAATAATTTGCAGAAACACTTCAAAATGATGAAGTCATTGTTCGAGGGTTAAAGGTTGATGCTTCAAAAGCTAAAATTATAGAGGTGTCTAGCTTTCCAAGAGATGAAGATGAATTCCCAGTCAAGGAAAATCCTATAGTTTCTAGAGATGAATTCAAGGAACATGGGGAGAACCTTGAATCAACATCCCAAGGTACTAAAAGGTTATCATTGTCATGGGTATGGACTTATGTTGCTGCATTTATTATTAAATACCCTACATGTGATGGTAGGCAGTCTCTTTTATACACAATGAATTTCAAGCTTTTGAGCCACCTTTGCCATAATAGGAGGGTTAATGTTCCCAATTTTCCATATAACCTATTTAAATGAATGAGTTTTGAATATAAAAGAAAGAGAAACAATACAACACTGTCACATTATTGTTTAGTTACCTTATTGGTAAAAATAAGTCTAAGGGTTCAACATGCACATGTTTCATGGGAAAGCTTCTTAATTTGTCTTAATATCAGTCACATTCTTGAAGAACTAGGTGTCCCAAAAAAATTGGAATCGCCTATTGCATCAGTGAGAGAAATTCCCTTTGGTTCACCTGTTGCTTCACCTACCCACAAGAGAGGTGAACCCAAGGAATAGAGTATGCAAAATTCACCAACTGCATCCTCTAAGCAACTTGCAATAGAGGATATCCAAGAAACCACAACTTCTTCCAAAACATCAAGAAACAAAAAGAGGAAAGGTGGATCTTCCTTCACACCAAAGAAAGTGCAGAAGAAGAAAGCCACCCAGCCAAGGTGTTCACACCACTTGGAAAACATGGGTGTTATGAGGGGTTCAATCAAGAAGCAGGAGAAAGAATATATTGTGATAGTAGAAATAGATTTAGAACTGAAGGAAAATGTTTCTGAGAATGTTCATACACCAGATAAAATAAAATGGTATATCTCAACCACCTATGAATTTGACTTAGAGCATGTTTTTGTTGCGAATAAGACAAGGAAGAGAACCCCACAAATTCCTAATAGTGAGGGTTGTGATTATACCATGGGTGATGATGATAATTTTTTAGAGAAAGATGAAAATTTGTTTGTAGAAGAGAGGAATTTCAAGAAAGAGTTGTAGGGAGGACTAGATAGAATCAAACAATTAGAGGAATTGGTAAAGTCTTATCAACAAAGAGACAAGGAAAGAGACTTAAAAATTAAGGAGTTGGAGGAGAAGCTTCACACATATGGGCATGGGTCTAAACTAGACTTACTTGCACAACTTTCCATAGTGAGGTAGGAAATACAAAGATTGTACTTGAAAACATAAGACCCCCCTTTCACAAGAACTCCAACTTATCACACTAAAATGTCTCTAGGATATCGGTTATGGAAAAAAACTCAAGAATTATCCCAACAAAGAGAAGAGTGGGGAAAGGAAAAGGAAAAGATGATTTCAGACCATAATAAAGTATTGGAAAACAAGGAAGCTAAATTGAAAAAAGATGATAGTTAAAATTGAGGAGATAGAAGACAAGGTTGCACAAATCATCAAGTGCAGGCCTCCTGATAGAATTTATGTTTTCTTTTTATAGGATAAATTCCTAAGTTTCCAATTCAGTCAACTGATCAGTAACTTGTCAATTTCCATGAGCAGGAAATTTTACTTTTTACATATTTTTGTTGATTCTACACTTGATATATAGGATCAGTTGTGTGAATTTTATTTGCATAACTATGTTATGCCAGATAATACAAAATGGAACCCAATGATATTTTGGGTGATTTATAGATCAAGGCATTGACTTCCTACTTAAAAAATGGGACATAGAGGGGATAAATTATGCCCCTGATTATGTTGAGAGAGAGAAATCAATTGCTCTCTAGGTTAGAAAAGAATCCAAGAACCTTAGTGTAATAATAGAAGAATGGAAAGAAATTTTGAGGTACAAGGGTGTACGAAGGAAAAATATGAATTTAAGACTAAATGATTATGATAGGATGCATAGAATAACTGTAGGTCTTATCCATCATTCTTTTCCTATTGTGCAAGAAAGATGGGAAAGCTTGACCCCTAAGTTATAGAAAAAGGAACCTTGCTCTATACACAACTTCATAGCCATGCTTGAAAGGACTCGCAGGTACATGGACATTTCCAAGGACAAGGGGACTTACATGGGTACCTCTTACCTTCTCTCCACATATTCTTCTCTACCTAATGCCACATTGGATAGGAGAAAAGAATGAAGAACATGAGGGAGCTTAGAATGTCAAATGGGCAAGAATTTCATGCTATGGAGGTTTTTACTTGAAGCAGCTGAAAAGAGTGGATATGATAATAGATCTTAGGGAGATGACCTTGCAATATCATCTCTAGTATTCAAACTAATTTGCTTGAGGACAATAAAATTTCTAATTGGGGGAATGATGAGGCCAATTATTAGCTAGTTTTATGTTTTTTAGTACATACTTTTAGACATTTCCAAATACTCATTTCATACATATTCCTAAACCTTAGTATCTTTTTATAATCATCATGCAACTTGAACCTAGTTTTAGTATATGGAAATATGGTTATAGTATGTTAGTAATTGCATGGTTAAAAAGTGTGAATGTGTAAGGGATGCAGTGTATGTCTATGTTTAAATTATGGTTATTAGTATTGTGTATATGTTTTGGTGAACTAACTCTTTGCAGCTAAGAAGCCAAAGTAAGTAGATTGTATCCCACAACAACTAAGGGGTGAAACCCACAACCGAAGGAGTTTCATAAAATAATGTAGAGGAAGTTCCATAATAAGAAGAACACAACAGTTGCAGAATTTGAGGCATCTATTTATCAAGATGATTGTGAGTCAGCATGTCATTTAATAAGACTACTAAAGGAGAAGAAACTTGCTATGATTAGGAATCCAACGTGATTGTTTCCATAGTCCACATTTCAATTTTATTGTTGCGGCAAAGTTTATGTCCTAATAAACTTCTTCTACCATTTCAATTATGTTTTAGACTTTGTCACACTCTATTTTATAGGAGAGTGGTGAGTTGCATTTATATTCTATTTTGAGTCCTTTTTTCAATAAGACTCCCCTGCACCTATGTATATATGGTTCAAT
>VDFB02036746.1:0-65615 GCA_007258455.2 Sequoia sempervirens
AAGGCTAGAACAAAAAAAAGTAATGACATGCTAATTTTGGGATGATTAGGATGCTTTATCAATCTATCTCTTCTCAATTTGTGTAGCATTGACCTTATAGAGAAACATAGTGAGATTAATTATCAAAGTTTCCTCATGGTGCTAGATGTGTGTGGATAACTATAAGAAGGCCGCCCTTGATAAATGAAAGGTGGAAAATTTTTTTGGGTTCCTCTCTTAGGGTTTAGGGCCTAGAAAGTACAATTTTCACTTTCACTCAAGAACAAACCCTTGAGATCTCCTTGCAAAGGAAAAAGAGATCTTGCAAGAGGGTTGTTCTAGGGGATGAATAGGATCTAATAAGTGGTTCACCACCAAGTTTAAACTTGGAAAAGATAATGAAATGTAAGATAAAATATAAAACCTTAATTCAATGCAATGACCTAGAAAATGCCTTAGAAATGCAAATAAAATAGAATAAAAAAGTAGCGAAATGAATGATGTGCACCTGGAAATATGGAAGTGACTAGAAGAAACTTTGAAACATTGGAGAATTGAACTTTTTGACCAATTGGGACTCATTCTCTAACCAGGGTGAATCAGTCCTACATCTAAGTTTTTGCACGCGAACTTGTTTCGGGAAAAAGGGTACTTGAGTCTGTAAATAGATTTGGAAAACAACTACAGTGGGACTCATTCACCACTTGTGGTGAATCAGTCCCTTCTTCTTTTCTAGGAATTTAAAGTTCTAATTTGAACTTCAACGCCTGCTCTTTCCTTCCAACATGATTTCCAAATCCAACTCTATGAAAATACCTACAAAATAGAATATAAATTGATTTTCTAAGGGGGTTTACCTTGGCCAAACCCCTAGTTTGGTAATTAAACCTTGATAGAAATAATGAAATGTGCATGAAAACACTAACCTTAAGAGTATCTAAGACTAAGAAATCTGAAACATGATGCAATCCTATTCTAATGTTTAAGAATATGATGCAAGAATGGAAATGTGAAGATTGATGACTCACTTGGAGAGACTCCTAATCACCCCAAATGAGCCCTAATGATGTTTCTACCTTCCTTAGGTTGAATGTAGAGTGATAATGGAGGATGGAATCACTTAGGAAATGAGTCTTTAGGCTTGGCTTGATGACTAGTTGCATCTCCCAACCTAGAATACATCATGATTCGCCATAGACAACCATGATCAACCCTTGACAATCCTAGATATTGAATGAAAGTGAGCTTGAAGACCCATAAAAACACTTTTTAATGTTGCTCCAATCCTTCAACTTTGCTTTCTCTTGAAACTTGAATGCTCTTGTGAAAGATTCTCAACATTTTTCTCTTGAATTTTCTCTTGAAAATGCTTGCTCAAATTGCTTAGATAATAAAAATGGCTTAGAAAATTGCTTATATAGGAATTAACACCTAACTAACTATTATTTAGACCTCAAAGGGTGACATCCACCAAAAATTTGAATTAAAATAGTGAAATTCCCACTCAAAATTAAAAAAGACCCCAAATTGGACTCATTTGCCACCCTTGGCGAATGGGTCCCACCTAAAGGGACTCATTTGCAAATGAGTCCCACCTTAGCTTCTTGAGGTGGGTTTTTGGGATTTTTGGTGTTTTAAGTGATTTTGTCGAGTTTTTAGGTGAAATAAGCCTCGAGATCTAAAATAATGGGTCTTAGGGGTCTATTAATGATGATTTTAAAGGGTAATTAATGCAAGGGTGCCAAAATAGGTCCAAATTAAGTGTGAAATTGCCTCACTTTCAAGAGCGTACAAATTTTCTACACTACAATAAATATGAAAAATCAAAACTCTTTGTGCTAGAAAATGCATGTGTTATATCTAATGGTGTTTTTATTAAATAAATAAATACATATATATATATATATAGACTGTAGGAATTAGGTAGCACAACACCCTATAAAATGTAGCGTGCTTGGTAAACTTTTAACTTGACAAGTGGAACTAGCGCGACCTGTCCTCTGGTACCACAAGGGTGGGGGAGACTAGACCTCGTGACCAACCTCCTGCAACAATAAATATTTAGCCAGCCAAGCTAGGGCCCCCACTCTTATTTTCTTAAATATATTATTATGGATATGGATGAAGAAAAAAAAATTATATCATGAGATTATAGAGCCCATTCTTTTTTATCTTGAGGATGATATAGAGACACAAAATTTATCACATCCTTTTGAGATGGTCCAATCCAACGAGCACAAGGCTAAGCATGAGGAAATTAAGGATAATTCAAATTTGAGTGAAATTGTGATACACACAAACTTAATCAAATTAATGATCCCTCATTCTTCTAATGACATGAATGTAAATGGTGAATGTGATGATATTTAGTTTAGTCATGAGCTAGGCAAATTGTTTGGAAATGATAATATTGACTTATGATATGATGACTATAGATTATATTTAATATGTAAAATTGACATATAATTATAATAAAAATCTCAATATCTAGGTAAGTATTATGCCATTATATTTATATGAGACAACTTGATGAATTTTTTCTCAATTTTTATGGTGACTATGTAAATATTGATTAATTTTATTTTTTAATTAGGATTAACATGTCTTTGTCTTGATTGATGAACATTTACTTCATGTGTAGGGCCAGAAGAGACATGATGTCTATGAGATTATATACATTGTTTATTAACAAATAGTGGTGTATGGAAACACATGCTCCCATCCAATCATAATCAAAATAATGGAGCTACTTTCTTTAACCCGTCTATATTTTCTCGTGATTTTTATTTTGATTATGATGTCTTGAATTAGAAAACATGCATTTGGATAGAACATGATAACAAGTTGAATGATCTTTTAATTGTTTATCCTACATGATAGGGACACAAATTTTGATTTTAAATTGTATAAATTTTTACCATCTTTATATCCAAGGTGGTTCTTACCCACCTCTATACCCAAAAATTCTAATTGATCTTGCTTAAAACTTTTAAAAAGAAAAGTTCAAGAGTAACCTTGAAAACAATTTTCTCAAGTCTTTGAGTGTATAGAGTTTGGCTAGGTTAAGAAATTTTATTTTATATATAGTTTATGTGTGTTTCCTACATCTTTGGTTTAATTTTGATTTTTTTTCTAGTTTGTTCCCTAGCATTTTCTTTGTGTCTTGTCAAGTGGCATCAATATACTTTTTTGAGATAACATTATATGATTTTCTTAATTCATCTTTTTGGTTTATAGAGAGATTTTAAACAAGGTGAATCTATCTTTGAGGCTATGTTGGGTTTATTTGAGTCATCTTTTATTTGTCAAGTATGGATGATTAGCTTTTTAATCTAAACATTTTTAATCACATATGGTACCTTCTAGTTTACTAGGGTGACCTATTTGAGTTTTATGTTATCATTTTTTTGTACTTCTTGATCAATTATATCATGTGTATCAACGGTGGTCCCTAATCTAGGTAGTGAGCTTCATTGCTTGTTGATTGATCTAACAAATTCAAAGGAAGGAAAATGAGGAAATAAAAGAAAAATCAAGAGAAAAAACAAAATTTAGCAAAAAAGAAAGAATAAAAAAAAAAACTCTAAGTGATTCAAGTATCTCTACTAATACTATAGATGTTTGATTAATATTAGAGCTATGCCTCGAATGGGACTAGATGTATCTCCATTAAAACTATGGATGCCTAGTTAGCAATTAAGCAATGCCTCGAGATGTGTTAGGACAAATGTATTTATTCACTTGATAACATTTTTCACATTACCAATCCTACTTGATTTCAAAATGGATAAATGAATCATGTGCACACATGATCAAATTGTCAAAGCCTAGTGCTTACTTTCTCTAAGTTTCTAATATAATTTGGACACGATCAACATTAACTATGCCATGATTTTATTCTATTTGTGTTTTTTTTGTTTTAATCAAAGAATCTAGATTATGAGCATCTTTCAACATTCTCCCTTAAGATCCACTATTTATTGCTACTTCTGCAACATACAATTTTTGTTAGAAAAGTATACCCTTGTTTTTTAGATCTTTGTGTTAATAGCATTTTGGTCAAACCTCACTAGCATGTTATTTTGATTCATCCCAGTTAGATCAAATGTTATTAATGAAGATATGTAAACTTTGTGTTTTATTGTATGGTTTCTTTTATTCTTAAATTTTTTTAGATTGTTCTTTCATTGCACTCTATATCCTCTCATAGTCCATACCACTTTTATTTTTCTAAATTTATATGATTTAATTCACATAATTTTCATTTTCATAAATCTTAAACTCTTTATTAAATCTATATTTTTAATCTGAAATTGTTTAAATCATCCATATGTTTTAATTAGATTTTCTTATATTAATGTAAATCATAGATAACTAATTTAAAAAGTTAAGAAAAATTGTATTATTTAATTTACGCTGAAGTATCCACCTATGAAGCTGCTTGGGACTATTTTTTAAAATCGATGGCTAGAGCCATCCTGGAGACGAACGAATGTTTGCCCATCGTTCGATATTCCGTCCACCTTTCACGGCACCACGATCACCGCTTCTCACGTCATCCATTTTTCACGGCATCCGCTTTGTACGCAGTCCGCTTTACAGCCGTTCATCACTTTTCGCCAGTTTTCGCCGCCGATTTTCGCTGCTTTCCACGCAATCTAAATAAATCTTGCCAGCCAATTAATTCACTGCTTAGGTAACTTTCCGTCTGGGCGATTGCTGCACGGAAAATTGGGAAGAGGGAGCTGTCACATTTGAAACAACGTACGCCGCCGAAGTAACTTCACCGCCAATTCTCCGTCCTTGTATATTCGAATACCTAAAACACCGTAATTTGGAAATCCCATGTTGGCCTTCCACCTGTCAATAGCACCTGCAATTCTTTGCGGACCACAAAATGATATAATAAACTGTTATCTTTAAATAATATAATGAACTTATGCTGGATAGATTAAACATTACATCAATATATTCCACGTCCGAATCATTACAAAATTAATTAAAGACTTTTCTTGGCATTTGCAGGCTTAATACCCTACAAATCTTGTGCCTTCGTCCGTCGTAATTCCTCTTATTTATCCTAAAATCTCACGGATTGCCTGTTTAATTGTTAAATGATTTTTACCAATTTTATAGGTATTAAAAAGTTTTTTTAAATTAATATAGATTGAGATGTCAAATTGAAATTTTATTTTGTTTAATTAAATTTAAAAAATATATAATTTGAAATTAGAGATCATATTGAAGAGTTATTTTTGTTAAAGGCAAATTTTGATTAATATAAATATGATAATTATTTATTATTTTTGATAGTACTGATGTATAAAATTATTATTGATTGCTTTACAATTGAAAAATATTGAATCATTTTTTTTTTAAATAATTATTTTTATTTATTTGAAAGATTTATTTTATATTTTAGTTAATGTAATATTTGATTTATAATTTGTTTCAGGTAAATTTTGATATATATATATTTTTTGATTTATAAGTTCATTATATGAAATGTGGATTATATTTAAATAATAAAAAATAAACTATAATTAATTTATTTATACTTATTATTATAAATTATATTTTAAAATTTGGGTAAGCCAGTGGGTAAGCCAATTCATTTTCGTCAAATCTTAGGTTGCCATTTTGCAAAGAATTGTATTTTCTGAGAATTCTATTATATTATTTTAGTTTTCCTGTCATTAGGTGTGTCAATTGATGTTAGGGTTTACATACGGACTCGAATTTGACCATTGGGTTTTGATTAATTCTTGTTTGCAGGGTCGGTAAAGCGTCTCTCATGAATCAGTATCCTTTAAATGGTATTTATTTGTTCATTTGTGTTTTTATAAAGAATTTACGATTGTTTTTGAGTGACCTTATGTGGGATTACTAGGGCTGGTCCAATCACGTGAAATTCTATATTTTATGGGTAAGTGATCATCTAAATTACTTTTACAGCTGGTAAAAATTGCTACAAAACGTAGGATTTCTGTATTTTTAGGGATTTTATTTATTAATATTTGTGAATTTGTGATCCTTAGAAAATACTCATAGCAATATGTTCACTGGAGACATGGGTCATCTTGGTGGGGTGAGGGGAATGGGAATACTTAGTGCTAATTAGGATGCAACCTTCTGTTTTATTGTGGTTGGGGGATTTGAACCCCTCGCGATCATTTTGCCTCAATCTCATATAATTTCCCTGAGGAAGAATTGGGCACCCCACGATTACTACGCCAACATAGACTACGAACTGTGGAGCTCGGGAACTCTCCTAGCAGCTGGGCAGCAGCCTGGATGAGTGTAAGAAACATGATGCGTACGTTTTAAATTTCAATCCTCATCAGTTAAGGGGAATATGAACACCCCATAGTCGATATGCCACAACCAATCCTTATTGCGGCGAGATTGAATTTTAAATCCATTATTATTGTGCTATAATCTCGCCTGATTACAGTGAGGGCATTTGAACACTCCATAATATTGCGTCACCACTTGACCTAATTGAGGCGAGGCGGTCATGGACACATCATAATCATCACGAAATGCCCTCTCCGCATGTACACTACCATTGTGAGTTACTTTATTGTAGTGGAGAGATTTGAAGTTGTTTCATGCTCTAACAATTTCTCTCTATTACCATCACAATACACCTGCCTATATTTGTATGTTTCTACAACTTAATACCTTAGGTCAAAAACTTCATTATTTCTTTGCAAAATAATTAGAATTTTTGTTTTTCTAATTTGAGATTAAGGGATTAGCAATGTGCTTTTTTAACAATCTGTTGCAGTTGGGTATGCTATGTTAAAACGAAGTAAAAAAGTTCAAGTGATCTTTTAGACAATTCATGTAGTTTGTTAAATATAGTCGATACTAAGTAATTTTGGGGCAAGCGATCTTTTTGCAATTTTAAAAAATGAGATCAAAATATAATAATTTTTTTGGTGAAAGAATTGAACTTTTATTTTGTGTAGTTTATGTTTGACAGAAATTGCTGTTGGTATTTATCCTAACCAGTCATTGTTGGAGTTGCATTAGGTAGCAGCTCAGTAGTTTGCAGCTGATGATCTTCTGGAAAGTTCCTGCACAATTACTTTTTTTGTCATACTTTTCTACTTCTATTTCCATAGCTATTATGGTATATTGTTTTTACTTCACATATCCTTGCGATTAACTATTATGCTGTTACAATTCTGTGAGTTTGAAATCATATATCCCAACTTGCCCGTTAATATCTTCTAGAGTGGTTCTACAATGTCATCGAGACCAATAGTACTTACGTCATCTCCAATGGCCGCATCAGAGTTAGGAACACAAAATATAGTAATGGCACAAACCCTTATGAAATATTCCTCCATAGCTCCTCAACCATAACCAAACCATTGAATAATTTGAATCCATCTTGATTGTTCATGTCAAAGGCAAGAAAAGTGTTAAACAAATATCCAAACCATTTGAGATTTTTGCTTATAACCTTCGATGTAGGAGCAAGTGGAGATTGGCAAAGCAAGAATTGGATAGATTGTTGATACACAATTTTGTATCCAAAATTTAAAAAATACAAATTAAAAAAAGTTGCATTTCAAAATAATAATGCAACAAGAGCTCAAGGTTTGCAATGACCACTTGTCGCATATAGCAATTAATTATCAAATTATATTTTCCAAATTTACTAAGATTGATCCATTTCAAACAATATAACTATTCCAACCAAAAATTCGGCGTACCCAATTGCACACAAAAAGTGCAATAGCTAGTTATAATAATATATACTTGAATTTAGAATTTTAGTCTACCTTTCCTAATAGGTTAGTTTTAATTTCATCACATTTATTTATCTTATTAATTTATGTCTTAGACTAGCTATAGATGAATATGGTTATTTTCAAAATGAAAATTCTTCATTGGAGGCATTTCATTCATGCTTATGAGATATGATTTGTTAATGGGTTAATAGGTAATATTTCTCTTTTAAGAGGTACGTGGAAAAGTCATATCAAAGCGAGACATGTTTACTCAATGAGGACGGAGGCATATCAAAAGGAGACAAGTTTATTTAATAAGGATGGAGACACATTTCCAAATAAGGTACGTCATAAATTTAAAAGGAGACATCTATTAAAAGGTATGGAAGTACTTGAATCTACCTCAAGAGAGTTGTTTATAAAGATAAAATCTTGGGAGATATAGAAGGACAAACGCATTAAGAGGAAAGCTATCGTAGATCGTGAAAGTGGGTCTGACTTAATGAAGTACAAGTACAAGTGGATGGGCGCCTAAATGGGTGAAGGGAGGTGCAGGTTCAATGCATTTAGTAAAAAATTGGGCTTTAGTAGATTTCAAAGTAGGTGTCTATATGTAGATGACGTTCATTTTTAGAGATAGATATATGTAATTTTAGATTTATAGATAGATTTAAGAAGTTATAGAGAAATTATTTCTTTATTAGTTATAGTGACAGAAGTAGTTTTTTGTTTTTTTTTAATATATTTAAAAAATAATTTTGTATTAGAGTAGTGTTTTAAGGGTTATGTTGTGATTTGAGAGATATAATAAATATGTTTTTATTTAATAAGGTATAATTTTTGAATTATTGATATTTTTTGTTGATTTTGGATTTTTTAAATATATGAATATGGTGAATGATAGTTTGTAATTTTGACAATTTATTATTATTATTCTAATAGTATTATTTTATGTTTCAGTTGTGTAATGATAAACTATGTAGAGATTACTTTATTGGTTATTGGCCATCTCGTTATGCTAACACACGGTTCTTCTCTCCTTTACTCTCTTTTTACTTTTTGTTCTTTCTTTACCATCATTTAGAATAGATTATAGTTTAGTTTTAGTTTAAATAAAATTTATAATTGGCTAGTGAAAATAAATAAAAAAATATTTATTGACAAGTTAATTAATATGTTTTTGTCTTCACAAAACAAGGTAATAAATTAAATTAGATTAGAATAAATTCTCAATATATTTTCATAACAAAATAGTAAATAAGGCAGAATCTAAATAATATACTTTTCTTCCTATTCTCTAAACACCATTCATGATTTGTTTGTAAAGATTAGTATAATAGGTAGCAATAAGTTTTTATTTATCTTTTATTTTTAATGAAACACAAAATTAATTTAGAGCTTCTTAATATAAATCCCTTTCTTGTTTTCATAAATACACACATTAGATAGATTATATCTTGTAAATATTCTTCCTCTCTTATTTTTCTAATTATTTAAACTCATTAACTTGATTTAAAAAAAAAAATGACCACTAACACACTTCATTGAGATTCCTAAACATGCCCTTTGATTAAAATAATATGCATTTCACTATTAAACTATTTTCAATCTCAAGACCTAGAAAGCCTGAGACCTTCGAGAGATCACTCAATCTTCTTTCAAGAGAAGAGTTTGTTCCTAAAAGGCAAAAAATTGCCATTGCTTATGGTTTAGGACATAGAACAACAATCTTCTTCACCCTCATTCAAGGAAACCCTAGAGATATCAATCCAAGGATGAAGTATGAGAAATAGATCTTGCAATAGAGTGTCCTAGGGTCTTATTAGAGACTAAAGATGGGTTCACCACCAAGTTAGGGCTTGGAAAGACTACTAAAATGCAAGACCTAATGTTTAAACCTAGTGCAATGTAAAACTTCATTAAATGACCTAGAAATGTATGCAAAATAAAATAGAAAATTGATAAACTAGAGATGTGCACTTGGAAACCTGTAGAGGCTTGAATGGAGTCTTGAAATGCTAGAAACAATGAAATTAATGCAGATTGGGACTCATATGCTAGACTAGGCGATTTAGCCCTAGATTAGGGTTTCTACATAGGAATAAAAATATGGCAAAGAGATGTCTGGAACTCCTAGAAAACTACAACTTTCACTATACTAGGACTCATATGCTAGAAGTGGCATATTAGTCTAGTTTTTCTTTTATGGAGAATTAGGATCTAAATCTACTCTCCAATCTTTGCTTTTCCTTCTTCACCTAGTTTCTCAAATTGAATTTGAAGATTCTACTTTGTAGGTGTCCTCCAATGAGTTTCTAAACTATGTAACAACTTGAATGAATTTAAAACTTTAACAAATTCTTTCCAATCCGTCTTCTTAGAAGGTATTCAACCTAGATCTTCAAATCACACACTAAAGAGAGAGTAAATATTGTTTTTTTAGTTGAAAGGGGTTTACCCTGGTCAAACCTCATTTTGATAATCAAACCTTGTAATCAAATAAAGGAATGATGAATGAATAACATGCAATGTTACAACTCACCAAACCCTAGCAATAAAATGTTGCAAACATGTATGAAGTGGCTCCAATGGATGTAGATCTTGACTCTTGCTTGAATGTGATAGATCTTGAATTGAATGCTTGCTTAAATTATAAAACCCTACATCATAATTATTAGATTAGAAAAAAATATGATGCATGATGACTTTGACATGATGCTTGATACTTGAATAATGCTCCAAAACACTTGATAATCAACTCTTGAAGACTCTTGAATGCTCTTGTAAACACTTGAATCTTCTTTTGAACTCTCAAATGATCAAATTTTCTATAATGCATGAATATTCAAGTTGCTAGGTGAAAAATGAGTGAAATAACTTTTTATTTATACTTATTTCTACCGAATTTCTTGAAATTACAACACTACAAGTCAAAATCAGGGAGGATAAAGTCCTACCAAAAATTGCATTTAAATCAGGTCCTGACTTGAGTGGGACTCATATGCCCAAGGTGGCGTATGAGTCCTAGTGGCTCAAAATTGGGGAACACACTCCAAGATAGGTCTTGATTAATGTGAAATTCAAAATCAAGTCCCAAGACCTAGGTGGGACTCATACGACCAAGGTGGTGTATGATTCCCAAACCACTAAATCTATGACACATGACCCAAAACACTGAATTGTGATTTCCCATTTGATAAGTGTCGGGATTATCTTTGGAAAATACATTTAATAAGGCTTGTGGATGCAAAATAGGGCCAAATAAGGCATAAAGAAGCCCAATTAATAATGAAAACCCTAGATAAGTGTGAAAGTGTGGTACAACACTTTATGACACCTTAAATAAGAAATTATTAGGTCCATTTAATTTACAAGGGCCCAAAACTTAATGTGAAGGTGCAAATATATACACTTTACAATATAAATTTAAGGCAAAATTAGGAAAATTTAGCTTAAAAGAACCTTTGAGATCTCGGGATTGTGTAAATTTATTGATCTATTTCCAATTGTAGGGCCCTCACTATCTTAGGTGGTGGCACAAATATATCAAAATTAATTTTGATTTATAAATCTTGAGCTTACAACTTAGCAAGATGACAAGCTCTTCTAATTTTTCTTGACATAGTTTTCCTACATCATCAATGATATCATTGACCTGCTAAGGTGAAATCCCACAAGTTTCATAAAGATAGTATTTTTTATATAGCTTGATGTGACTATGTGTTAACATTTTGAACCCTATCATTTTGAAAGAGTGGATAACACTTTTGATCTCAGGTGATCCCACAAAGTTGGTTTACAATTTCTAGGAGGATCTGATTTTTGTTGAAATCGCATATTTTTAGAAAATATAATGATTTAAGCCTTAAAAAGTTACATTTAAAGCATTCCAATTGAGGAGGGTTTGATCAAACTACCTTAAATCAAACCCCCTTGGATAGAACCTCACTAGTTTTAAACCATACCTATAGCAGTCTCCTTTACACCTATCACAATGCTGATAAAAAACCACTTTTGATTTACCTTTTGGGGGATCAAATGAATTCATTTAAAATTTATTTTTTGTAAGTATTTAGTCCTTATTATAATCATCCCAAAAAGTATAATTTTAAATAAATTTTATTTTATTTTTATATTTATTTTTTATTTCTTCTGAATGTAGGTTTTTCACCGAAAATCAAGCTCTTTGTTCTACACATGTGGAAAAAATAATAGATTATCAAAAAAAAAAATGAAAAATATGAGTGCACCAGCTATTGAAGTCCTTGATCCAACAAAGAAAAAAAAAATCGATACACACAAAAAATGTTACGCTATAATGTCACGCTATGTCTGAATTATAATTGGTTTTACTTCAAAACTTGATTAAAGAAAAAATATTCAATAAAAAACTATCTAACCAAGTGGAAGCACTAGATATCAGAGTTATGAATATAAATTTGAAAGAATTAGAATTTTATCCTTCATGGAAAAAAAGTTATGTGTTATATGGTGAGCATCACTTTTTTAAAATGTTGTTTTCTGAAAAAAAAACTAGTTTTCGAGGGAGATGGAAAAAGAAGTGCAATCTGACTCCAAAAATTTTGAAAAAAATATATTTATAATGTATAGAAAAAATTTCACAAAACTCTAGTTTGCATCATCTTCAAATTCCTCATAGTTTAGGCACTATAGGTGCCCGAAAGTAAATATTTAGTTAAAAAAAATATTTTGGTATCCATTTTGGCCAAAAATTGTAAACCACTATTGCTTTGTCATAATAGTGGTTTACAATTCCTGAGAGGAACGAATTTTAGCTGAAATCACATATTTTTAGAAAATATAATGATTTAAGCCTTAAAAAGTTCCATTTTAAGGATTCCAATTGAAGAGGGTTTGATCAAATCACCTTAGATCAAACCCCTCGATAGAACTCGCTAGTTTTAAACCATACCTATAAATGCATCTCCTTTGCACCTATCAAAATGCTGATAAAAAATCACTTTTGATTTAGCTTTTGGGGGATCAAATGAATTCATTTAAAATTTATTTCAAATGATTATGGTATTCCTAAGAACAAGCTATCCAATGAATATAATTTTAATATGTTTTGGTTTTGTTATGTATTTGTTTTTTAAGTTTTATTAAACATAGGTTTTTCATGAAAATGAATTTCTTTTTTCTTCACATGTGGAAAAATAGAAGATTATCAATTTTTTTTTTGAAAAATATGAGTGCACCAGATATTGAAGTCCTTGATCCAACAAAAAGTAAAATAAAATTTTGATATATACAAAAAAAGTTACGCTGCTATAAGGTCGTAAAATCTTAATTCATTTGACTTTGAAACTTGATTAAGGAAAAAATATTCAATAAAAAATATCTAACCAAGTGGAAGCACTAGATATCAGAGTTAAAAATCTAAATTTGAAAGACTTAGAATTTTATCCTTCATGGAAAAAAATTTATGTTATACGGTGTGCGTCACTTTTTAAAAATGTTGTTTTCTGAAAAAAATCAATTTTCCTGGGAGATGGAAAAAGAAGTACAATTTGATTCCAAAAATTTTGAAAAAAATATTTTCAAAATCTACAGACAAAATTTGATGAGACTCTAGTTTGCACCATCTTCAAATTCCTCACAGTTTAGCCGCTATAGGTGCCTGAATGTGAAGATTCAGTTAAAAATATATTGAGCATTATATATGTTCTCATTTAATAACTCTTGTATTCTCAATAGAGCATACTTAGATAAATATCAACATGTGATTACAACAACCATTTTCCAAGCTAGATGATTAGAGGTTCCTTGCAACCCTATGGGATGAGTTCATAATGTGTTAAAGTAGGGTTGTGAGATAGGTTGGTGAAATGACGAAAAATGGGTGAGAGATGATTTTTTATGGTTTAGAACATAGAGAACACCCACTTTTCATTCAAGGATAACCTTGGAGATCTCAATGCAAAGGAGAAAGAGATTTTACAATAGGACTATCCTAGGGTTTGATTGTAAACTAATAATGGGTTTTCCACTAAGTTAATACTTGGAAATACAAATGCAATGCAAGATGTAATTCTTAACCCTAATTCAATGCAATCTTTCACTAAATGACCTAGAAATGTAAATAAAACAAAACAAAAAGCTGCAAGATGGAATATGTGCACTTGGAAACCTAAAGATGACTAGATGGGGCTCTAAAATATTGGAAATTATAACTTTAATGCTGATTGGGACTCATATGTTAGGCTGGGTGAATCAGTCCTAGATTTGGATTTCTTTACAAAAACATGAATCTGGTAAATGGGTATTCGAATCTGTAAAAACCTAAATTTTGACCTAAACCAGGACTCATATTCTAGAATTGGCCAATCAGTCTAGTTAGGGTTTTCTAAAACTTCAAGGTCTGAATCTAGTCTTCAAGGTCTTCTCTATGCTTCAAAATTGATTTCCAGATCTAAAACCCTAATTTACAATCTATAGAAGTCTTCCAAGTATCTTCAATGCAAGGTGACAACTTTGACAACTTTCTCCAAACTTTCTCTTCAATATGTCTTCAATCTAAACATGCAAATCACACACTAAAGAGAGGGGAATTTTTTTTCGTTAGTGATAGGGGTTTTCCTTGGTCAAACCCTATTTTGGTAATCAAACCTTGAAATGAAATGAAATAGGAATGGAGAATGACAAATGAACAAAATATGATGTTGCAACTCACCAAATCCTAGCAATGAGAGGTTGCAAACATGTATGAGATGGATCCAATGGATGAAGATCTTTACTCTTACTTGAATGTGATAGATATTGAGTGAAATGCTAGCTTGAATCATAAAACCCCACATCACAATTATTAGCTAAAAAACAAACATGATGAATGAAGACTTTTACATGATGTTTGATGCTTGAATAATGCCCTAGAAGATGCTTGATAATCTGCCCTTGAATTCTCTTGAATGCTCTTGTAAACACTTGAATACTCTTGTGAACTCAAACTTGCTATAAGGATGCTCATTCAACTTGCTAAGTGTAAAATGAGTGAAAGAAACTTGTATTTATACTTAATTACGCAAGAATTCCCAAAAATTACAACATTAGAAGCTGACATTAGATCTAGGAGGATAAAATCCCCCCAAAAATTTGAATTAATTTTAATTTTGGGCCACACAGGACTCATATGCCCAAGGTGGAGAATGAGTCCCAAACCACAAAATTTGGGCCACATAGTCTAAAAACACTTGAATTATGATTAGATGTTGATTTTTGTTTGGATCATCCTCGAAAAGATGCATTAAATGAGGCTTGTGGATGTAAAATAAGGCCAATGAGAGAATAAAGAAGCTTAATTATTTAATAAAACCCTAGAAAACTCTATAAGTGTGTTGCAACACTTTACAACACTCCAAATAAGGCATCAATAGGATCAATTAGTCCACAAGGGGCCAAGACCTAATGTGAATATGTTAGACACATTACAACACCAAATCAAGGCCATGTTGCGAGGGACATTTTTTGTCATTACATCTAGCCCCCACTTTAGTGAGAGGAAGAACTTGCTTCCAACTCACACTATATTAGACCAATGCACATCAAGAGGGGTCCAAATGCACCAATGCTAGTAAGATAGGACAACCATGATCAAGAGGGTTGCAAAAGCCCCTAGGACCAAGGTCCTATGGCAAACCCACATAGGCACAAAAGAACACACATAAAAAAAGATATGAAGAATAATAGCAAGGCAGAAGCATACATTGCTAGAGTCAAAGAGGAAAGAAAACAAAAGAGGGGTGGATCAAGCTTTGACCATTTTTCCAACACGATGTGGATCAGATCTAGGTTGTTTGTTCAAAAAATGCACACTCACTTTGAGGCAACGAAACTTCAGACTGTCCATTGAGTGAGAAATCCAAGAAGGTAAGACACATACACACACATCCGATATGCACTCACACACACGTGAGTGGCTAAGAGAAATTCATCCCTCGAATGGGCTTCCTGTCAAACCATATCAAAGTTATACCTCTTGATAACTTTGATAAGGTGCCACACAAAAATGAACTTTGAGCTTCATGAGGAATGGAAAATTTTGTATTCTTGGAAATCATGAACAATAAAGAAGGCTTTATAGGCATGCTAACTGTATTATGCAAGGTGGCCATATAACCAAAAATTCAAATGCAACAGTAAGGAATATTCAAAGGAGTCTTGCTTTTAAATTCATACGAGGTCTTAACTGAGGGAACATTGTGCCTAATGTCTCCAAAAGAAGATTAATCAAAGAATAGAATATTCACAACTTAGGGGATGCATTGTGTCACATCAAGCCACTAAGAGGAATATAATATGCTAAGAGGGATCACACTTTTGAAGGACATTGCACCCAATGTTAACCACAAAGTGAAAAATGCATCATATGAAATAAAAAGACTACACTATGAACCATGGAAAAGAAAAATAAAAAAGAATAATGCTAATGTATGCCCCCACTTTAAAGGAATTGTTAAACACCATATTGTGAGAAATTACTTTAAAGTAGCAAATGTTAAATGCTAACAATAAAGAAGACATGAGAGCTAACTTGGAAATCCTTGTACCAAGTCATATGTTTCCAAATAAAACTATGCCATGTGAAAGAGAAAAGGAAAGAAAAGAGAGGGGTTTCCCCCAAAATGAAAACACCAAACACATAAATGATCTATGGATTTGGGGTCAGTATTTTCTTTCTACAATGTTTTAGAGAGCTCAAAATTGTTATCATTCCCTAAATACGCATAGAACTAGATGAATGACACAAAGAGAGGGAAAACAAGAAAAAAAATTCCGGTTCAACATGGAAAAGACATGAATGTCTTGATGCCTTACATCATCCCCAAAAGGAAAACACAAGAAAAATGAAGAGAAAAATAAAGGAAAAGTTTTTGGGTCAACATGGAAGAGACATGAATATCTCAACGCCTTGTTTCATACCCAAAAGGAAAACACAAGACAAATAAAAAGAAATAAAGAAAAGAAAGGAAAAGCTTTTGGGTCAACATGGAAGAGACATGAATGCCTCAACGCCTTGTGTCATCCCCAAAAGGAAAACATAAGACAAATGAAAAGAAATAAAGAAAAATAAAGGAAAATATTTTTGGGTCAACATGGAAGAGACATGGATGTCTCAACACCTTGTGTCATCCCCAAAAGGAAAAAAAAAGACAAATAAAAAGATAAAGATAAAAGATTTATGACATAGAGAAGAATGAAGGTATAAATAGAGGAATGCCACAAAGAGAGAGAACATCAAATAGAACATCATGGGGGATCACATTACACACATGCTATCACACAAAAGAAAAACAAATAACGCAAAGAACTAGTAAGGAACGTGCAAGTCAACCTAATTAGGTTGTCTACATCCTATTGGGACTGTGAAATTCTGATGATTTTTCATGTTGTTCGTACCCATGCATCTTCCAAATGAGTCCTACCTTGAGCACATTTTCCTCTCTTCATGATATTTTACCTATACTTTTCCCATATAGCCCCATAAAATCCATTGGGTCATGCATTTTTCATATTGCAGTTCCTATCGGCATGAGTTCATAACTGTCTCCCTGACCCACAATGCTTTTGTGCTAACATATGTTCACTGTAGGCCTATCGGCAGGACTTCTTCATTGTCATAGCAATCGACATTCACCTATGGGTACATATCAGCATGACATACATATGGTTTTGGTGACAGAGGAAAATTCCTATTGGTAGGAGTATTTTTCACTGGGGTAAGGCCTCCCCGAATGGGTCAGGTCTCACCGACTAATGCATGGGGAGGTTCATCAGTGGGAGTCAGGTTGTCAGGGTAATGTCTTATTAAATTTAAAATGTCTCATCGACTAGCTCATTGAGCAAGCACATCGACCAAGCTAAGCGGTATCAGAGTGAGGTCTTGGCAAGTGACCTCCGGTCTTGCTGACATTACACAAAAGGTTTCCATCAAAAGGTTCAATGGTGAGAAAATTTTCTATTAGTGCGAGGTCTCATCGAGTACCTTGGGTCTCATCGATAAGGCACAAAATGACTCTGTCAGTCACAGCGACACACAAGATGGATGAAGACTTTCGGTGGAACATAGTGTGGTCTACAAGACATCTCCCTGACTATGATTTGTTACGGCGACCCGCATGAGATAAAAGGATGCATCGGCAAGACAACCCTTATTTCACGATGACCAAAATAATCATGAGGGCTCTCGGTGAAACATGGAATGATCTGTGTGACCTCTCATCGATATCATAAAGTTACAACGATGCAGATGAAACGAGGAGGCACATTTCGGTAGAAAATTTCTTATGTCTCAGCAATTGGAACAAATATGACAGAAAAGTATGTCTTGGTGAGACATAGGGCGATCTGTGGGATATCTCCCCAATAACAAAAAGTCATAGCAAAGCACATGGGGTGACTGACGGCGATTTAATTGCCTTCAACATGACTACCAGAATGTTACAACGAATGTTTGCTGATAATTAACAAAACTCAAACACTGTGGCCAACATGTGAATGCTAAATGCAGTTGCTGGCCAACATGGGATGAGCACGAATTCAACGGTAGGCTAACATGGGATCTCAAATTGATATGTTTTCTGATGTTGGTGTATAAATATGCATTTTGTGATTGTAAAATCATCACGAGCTATTAGATATTTGATATACAATAGATTAGAGATGAATACAGTAGAATAAGATTTTTAGAATAGAGGCTATGATTGCATGATTTCATAATGGAGGTATTTATGAAAGTCAATTGATGTTGCTACACATTTCTAGTGTCAATTATCTGTTGAATTTAATGAAAATACTGCTAAGCTATCTCCAAGATTGATGCTTTCTAGTTGTTTAAATTGATATAACAAGATTATATTCAATTCATTAGTGCACATTTGTTGTATCTGTGTGATTAATCAATTGGTTCTTTTAAGCAAAGATTAAATCCTTTTAGTTGATCACAGTAATCAGAGAGATTCATTTGGATTATTAAAGTAGAGCTTAGTAGTTATAGTATTGCATATTTATACAACTTGTAAACAGAATATATGCTAGATAATTTGAGTTTTCTCTAGAGAAGTGTTGCTCATCTTGATTTCATTTGAATCCGCATACCCAATAAGGCACTAGTCTCTACACTTCATCATTTGGATTCATTCAGTTTCTTTACATCTGTTAATTGAATATTTTAGAATTTAGATTAGAAGATTGCTATTACATTATGTACCAAGTTTGAATTCATTTGTTCACTTCCATCTGCCATTGTGGACAAATCATTGCAAGAAGGATAATCCTAAGTCAAGTATGCCCAATTCAGATAGGTACACCCGCCTAGGTCTTGCAGCACTTGAAGAGTAGAAGGTTTAATTCATTTGACCTTGTTTGTTACCCTAAAACGTATCAAGAGATTGGAAGTCTCTTGAGGCATCCCGCCTGCGTTTTTGAGAGCTAACAAATTGGCGACTCTGCTGGGGAATACATTCAAAATTAGGGCCTTAAACATAGAGTCAAGAATTTTATACAGACTTCGTTGGGGATAAGAAATATCAAATATTTTCTCACTTTTGAGAAGTGAGTGGTGACTCTGACAAAAACATTGCAAACATGAATGGAAGAAGATCTCAATACAAGGGAGGTCATACTAGAGCTCCTGCTGGTAGCAGTAAGTGGACACACAAAGATGACAAGGTTGATAAGGGAAAAAGGATAAGTGAGGACATGTGAATAATGGAAAAATGCAAAGCATCAAGAGCACATTGTGAAACATATGATCGTTATGATACATGGAGAGATAGTTCCAGTGTAGAACTTTGTACCCCTGAAGAGCAAGTAGATCATTTTCACGATTTTCAGAAATAGGCTAAATTTGAGGCTGAACAAATTAGAAATCAGCAAGAATATGATCTGAAAATGCAGGGTAATCAAAATGAACTTATTGATCATGAATCTCCTCAAGATGATTATGAATCTTTGACTTATGAGGAAGTCAAAGCGTGGTTTGAATCTCAGAAAAAAAAGAGAGAGGAGTAGGAGAAAGCCCAGATGATACAAGCAATGAGAAAATACAAATTATAGGAAGCTCAGAACATTACTTAGATAGTTGGTTACCCCCCAAAGTATGTACCACCTCATAAGCAGGGTGATAATGGTACAGGGCCCTCTAATCAATCAAATGCTCCTCACAATCAGATAGGGAATTAGTACATACAACCAAATCATCTGCCTCATATTTCCACACAACATATGCAACCACCTCATGGTCAACATTATATCCCACAGCATAATGCACAATTCAATAATCCAATGTACCAATATCAGTATCCACCTAACCCTCCCCCTCACCAGTACACAACAATGATTAGACAATTTGATTTAGCAGGGTTTCAATTATACCCTTGCCCTATGGATGACAGTTGGAGAGCCCTGGTGCCTAAGTTTATAGGGAGTGATGCAATTACTACTGAAGACCATTTAAGGAATTTCGATGTTTTCATCCAAGACATAGATGTTTCATATGAAGATTTACACATCTGGCTATTTATGATGTCACTTATTAAAGATGCTAGGGATTGGTTCAACAGCTTACCAGCATTCTCAATTAATTCTCTTCAAATATTCCAAGATCGATTCCTAGAGCAATATGGGAATCTAAATGCACCAGATGCTGCTCTTCATGAATTGATGCGAATTCAGAAAAATCAGAATGACTCAATTTATGATTTCAACCAAAAATTCAATAAATTGCAAAATAAGATACCTCCTGGATCAAAGTTGATAGATTCTATAGCACTAAGTGTTTATTTGAATGCATTTGATCCTAAAACAAGGTATGAAATGAGAAATAGATTCCCAAGAGATCTGGCTAAAGCTCAGAAGATTGCACTAACAATTGAAAACAACAGGAAGGCTATTGGTATAATCAGTAAAAGAGACAACCCTAGGGCTCCTCAACAAAGTAACAATTATTAATACAGACAGGAAAGCACATATAGGAATGAAAGGCCGAGGTTGCATGACATGCCTTATAATACAGACTGGAAGGACAAAAAACCTATAATAGCTAGGCCTAGAAGCAAAGAAACTCCTAATCCATTGAGCAAGATGGGAACTTATATGGTGAGTAACAATTACTTCTGTGAAGCTTGTGGTAAGCCACATTCCCCAAATTATTGTGTTGTAGCCCAAAGAATGCAAGAGGAAGGCATGTTGATGAGAAATAGTGGAGAAGATCACACAGTGTATTTGACTTCAAATACCTTTCACCATGTTGAGGAGAGGTACTTGTCTTCAGAGGATGAAGGTAATGAATATGATGTTTCAAATCAGAAATACATTGTCCAAATGGATGAAGAGCAGGTCCTTTCTGACTTTGAGAATGATTATACAGAGCCACATTTTGTAGAGATGCCTACTTAATGCAGTATGAGGAGACTTACTGATGAAGAGATAGAGAGATTAACTATTGCTGCAGTTGAAGAAGCCAAGAGTAAGCACTTGTTGAGAAATAGGATAGTAAATGAGAATGAAGGCATCCCCAGGGGAATCTTTATGAAGGATCAAAAGGTGACGCAAGGAACTGTGAAGAGGCCGGATATTAGACAACCTGATAAATGTGAATAGAAGCCTGTCCAAAAGGAGGAAGTGAAGGAATTACGCAAAGAGATGCAAAATCTTGACTAGCTTACTGAAAGAGAGAAGGAAGAAAACAAAGGAGAAATGTCTGAACAGAAGAAAATTGTTAAGGTGGAGAGCTCTTCTTTTGACTTCACTCGGGCATTATCCTAGGTAAAAATTTATGTTCCTCTACTTGAGATGATGAAAATTAAGGAATACAGAGATAGTGTTGTTCAATTGATAATGAATTTTGAAAATAAAGTAGCTATTAAAGCAGTCAATAGGCAGGAGAAAGTAGATATCCCAAAAGTCTACTTGAGTGATGTATTAACAACTCCCCCACAAGTTGATCCTTTTTTCACTACATTACTCATAAATAACAAATTGTTTGAGGAATTGCATGATAGACTCTGGTGCAGCTATAAACATCATGCCAGTATGAGTTATGAAGCAGCTTGGCATGTGGGTTGATACTAATGGAGGAAAGTGCTATGCAATGGATAACATACCCGTTACTATGGTAGGTATTATGAGAGATGTTGAAGTCAAACTAGATACTTATCCACAGGTGGCTTATAATATAGATATATTAGTAATTGATACCCCTCCTTAGTATGGGATGCTTTTATCAAGATAGTTAACAGTAGCAGTTGGGGGGAATGTCCAGTTTGTTTTGTCTTATGCAACTATTCTAGTGAATGATCAGGAAGTCAAGTTATACAGGGAGCCAAGAATGAATTAGCTTGTTGGCTGTGTACCACAAGATCAAATCAATTATTTATGTGATGTGGATCTTGGAAATTTCAAGATAGAATTAACCCAGTCAAAGTTAGTCAATATTGATCCAATTGAAAAGTATGTTGCACATGACTGCAATGTTGTGTGGAGGATGTACTTTGGTGGAGCATGGGAGCCTGAATCATTTTATTGGACAGAGTCATCAAAGCAATGTACCTTTGATCTAGTGAATAAATTTATTGACACCACACAGGGAAAAAGGTATGAAGACAATGGTGATACCATAGATGAGCAACAAGAGATTAATCATACACTACAACCAATAGAAGATGAGACATGTGCAACTCAATATGGTTCATATGATAGCCTGCATGAGGAAGATGAGGATATTGAATTTCTTTCCTGCATAACAAATTATGACATAGAAGGAAGTGTATGTTTTGAGGGATCTAGTGAATATTCAGATTGTGAAGATGGATTTGTGGATTTTGATCTGCAGCAGGGTGATTCTTGCAGTTCTTATGATGATCAAGAAGAGGAAGCAATGGAAAATGTGGATCCATTTGACAGTGAACAAGTAACACTTCCAGCCGTGGTTGAGTACTATGAAGATACATTTGATGATGAAGAGGTATTTTCAAATCCACTTGATGATAAGGAAAAGATATTTTCAGACAAACAAAATGGTGTGTTGCTAATATTTCTAATTTTTCATTCTCTGATGATCTTGGACCTCTTTTTGATGATGACAAAAGTGAACAATATAACTATAGTAATGTAAATAAAGAAACATGTGCACTCAACAGTGAGAAAATTTCAGATTTGTTAACTCTTGAATATCAGAGATATACACATGAGGGTGATCTTGAAGTTTTGTGTCCAGCTTGCATTTGTTTTGACAATGAAAGATCTTTGTGTGAAGATTCTTCTGACTCCCAATGCATTTCTTGGAATGATGGCGAAACCTTTGGTGTTGATCAAAAGTCTATGTCCATTCAGGATGAGGTATGTGATTTTGAAATTTCTAACTCATGCGAAGAAGAATTTTATCTGCATACCAAGGATGATAGAGGTCCAGATTTGATTGGTTCATATATGCTTGATATTGAAGATATGAGTCATATTCAAATATTGTCTCCAAATGATGATTTGAAGGAGGTGCAAAAGGTTTCAGATTTGTTTATTGCAGACAGTGTTGATATGACAGAATTTTTTGAGTCTCAAGAGAAGCACTTTGATGGTCAATTTTCAATACAACTGGGAGAATGTTTAATAATTCATAACAGTGAGAGAGGTAATATAGAATGTTGTATTGAATATGCATGCATTTCGTATATTGAAAATAATAGGGATTTGTCCCATGGTGATGAAGAATTTGAACTGCAGAAGGGTGTAGGGTTTTTGGGCTAGACTAAGCATGATGGTTCTCTAAGAAATTTCAATAACAGTGACAGAGCAGGTTGCATGATTGTCTTCAAGAAGAATCTGATGAACTGAAGAAAAAACTAGGTATTTGATAGGGGAAAGTATGGTTTGAGTTTCAGATCGTAACAACTCAAAACATGTGAAGTTAAAAAATAGAGGATTAAGGGTTGCCAGTGCATGGACAACTCTTGATGGACCTCTTTAAAATTTCTTTTCCATGCACAGTAGTTTAGGGTTTTGTTCATTTCCATTTTGGCTCATTTTGTGTCTGGTCTACTCACCCAAAGATCTGAATCCTTGCAATGATTTTACTATCATTCATCCCTAGATGGAGCCACTATTGGGACTGTGAAATTCTGATGATTTTTCATGTTGTTCGTACCTAGACGCATCTTCCAAATGAGTCCTACCTTGAGCACATTTTCCTCTCTTCATGATATTTTACCCATATTTTGCCAATATAGCCCCATAAAATCCATCGGGTCATGCATTTTTCATATTGCAGTTCCTATCGGCATGAGTTCATAACTGTCTCCCCAACCCATAATGCTTTTGTGCTAACATATGTTCATTGTAGGCCTATTGGCAGGACTTCTTCATTGTCATAGCGATCGACATTCACCTATGGGTACATATCGGCATGACATACATATGGTTTTGGTGACAGGAAAATTCCTATCGGCAAGAGTATTTTTCACTAGAGTAAGGTCTCCTTGAATGGGTTAGGTCTCACTGACTAATGCATGGGGAGGTTCATCAACGAGAGTTAGGTTGTTGGGGGTAATGCTTATCAAATTTAAAATGTCTTATCAACTAGCACATTGAGCAAGCACATCAGCCAAGCTAAGTGGTATCAGAGTGAGGTCTTGGCGAGTGACCTCTGGTCTCGCCGACATTACACAAAAATTTTCTATCAAAAAGTTCATCGATGAGAAAATTTTCTATAGGTGCGAGGTCTCACCGAGTACCTTGGGTCTCGCCAATAAGGCACAAAATGACTCTATTGGTCACAGCGACACGCAAGATGGATGAAGACTTTCAGTGGAACATAGTGTGGCCTACAAGACAACTCCCCAACTATGATTTGTTACGGCAACCTGCATGAGATAAAAGGATGCATCAGTGAGAGAACCCTTATTTCATGGCGACCAAAATAATCACGAGGGCTCTCAGTGAAACATGGAATGATCTGTGTGACCTCTAACCGATATCATAAAGTTACAGCGAAGCGGATGAAATGAGGAGGCACATTTCAGTAGAAAATTTCTTATGTCTCAGGGATTTGAACAAATATGATAGAAAAGTATGTCTTGGTGAGACGTAGGGAAATCTATGGGATATCTCCCCGATAAAAAAAGGTCATAGCGAAGCACATGGGGCGTTGATGGCAATTTAATTTCCTTCGGCATGACTACTAGAATGTTACGGTGAATGTCTACTGATAATTAATAAAACTCAAACACTGTGGCCGACATGTGAATGCTAAATGCAGCTGTTGGCCGACATGGGATGAGCTCGAATTCAGCGGTAGGCTGACATGGGATCTCAAATTGATATGTTTTTTGATGTTGGTGTATAAATATGCATTTTTTGACTGTAAAATCATCACGAGCTATTAGATATTCGATATACAGTAGATTAGAGATGAATACAATAGAATAAGATTTTCATAATAGAGGCTATGATTGCATGATTTTAGAATGGAGGTATTTATGAAAGTCAATTGATGTTGCTGCACATTTATGGTGTCAATTGTCTGTTGAAGTTAATGAAAATATTGCTAAGCTATCTCCAAGATTGATGCTATCTGGTTGTTTAAATTGATATAAGAAGATTATATTCAATTCATCAGTGCACATTTACTATATATGTGTGATTAATCAATTGGTTCTTTCAAGCAAAGATTAAATCCTTTTAGTTGATCACAGTAATCTCAAAGAGATTCATCTAGATTATTAAAGTAGAGCTTAGTAGTTACAGTCTTGCATGTTTATACAACTTGTAAACATAATATATGCCAGATAATTTGAGTTTTCTCTAGAGAAGTGTTGCTCATCTTGATTTCATTTGACTTCGCATACCCAATAAGGCACTAGTCTTTGCACTTCATCATTTGGATTCATTCAATTTTTTTACATCTGTTAATTGAATATTTTAGAATTTAGATTAGAAGATTGCTATTACATTCTATACCAAGTTTGAATTCATTTGTTCACTTCCATTTTCCATTGTGGACAAATCACTACAAGAAGGATAATCCTAAGTCAAGTCTACCGAATTCAGATAGGTACACCCACCTAGGTCTGGCAGCACCTGAAGAGTAGAAGGTTTAATTCATTTGACCTTGTATGTTACTCTAAAACGTATCAAGAGATTGGCAGCCTCTTGAGGCATCTTGCCTGCATTTTTGAGAGCTAACACATCCCAATCGTGTTCATTGTATGTCAAAGGAAGACAACTAGCTAAAGGGATAATAACAAGTACCGAACTAGGGTCATGACCAAGTTCAACACTCTTCCTAGGAGAATTGTCGTTTAAGCTCATAGAAGAGGAAAACATTGTATTCAATTCATTATGAACTTCCTCATTAATTTTAATAATCTTCTTATCGTCATCTAAATTAATCATAAAAAGAGATCAAAGGACAATGTCTAAAGAAGGGTTAAACTCTTGTTGTGGTTGTATTATAGGATTGTTTTGTTTTGGGGTAGGGGAAAACTCATCATGCATTGCTTCAGTCAAGTTTGAATCTTGATTTTCTTTGTTTATTTCTTCATGTAACCTATGAGGAAGGGCACAACATCTATGCCTATGCTCTCTAACACCACTATTTCTTTTAGTTCTATTTTCAAGTTGCATTTGTGTAGGAGTGCATTGATCAACCATATGTTTCTCTTCTTCCCCAAGGGGAGGAATAGAAGGAACCATAGGAGGTTTTTCGACCAATTTCTCTTTGATTTTGTAAACTTGTTTTATTTGAGGAGGCATGATGATATTTTTTTTTGTTATCTCTTGGTCTTTTATAGGAAGTAGGTGAAGGTTTTGTCTTAGGTTGGTCATGGTCATTTGGAATTTATTTAGGTTCAATCATGGTTTCATCATGGATGGTAGGCTCAGTTGTAGTTTGAGGCATGTTTCAGAGGGATAGTTCTACTATTTTCTTTTCCTTGAACTTTTGATAGGATTTGAAAAAGAAGTCTTCTTGTGGTTTGATAGGTTCTATAGGCCCGGGCCAAAATAAATCTAATGAAAAGTTTCCATGGGAGGACAACGGGTTAAATCCACTATGATGGATGGTGAAAATTTAAACATTTATGTATAGGTGAAGGGTTTGCATTCATGGAGTGAAGCCATGTATAGCCTAGTTTCACACGAAATTGGTTCAACTATAGGATGATGGAGAATGAGATATCTAATATTTTCGGTCCTATTTGTAAAGGAAGGGTGATCAATCCCATCATAGGGCAAGAAAAACTATTGTGTATCTTGATCCATGCTTTTGGTTTATCATATATGTCTTGATAGAGCTCATATATAAGTAAGAATTCTTCGGTGATCACATTCTCTCCATAGACAGGATCTATTAATATCCCATTAGTGGGCTTGTCATAGATTCAACTGGCTATGTAAAGAAGACCATTGGGTGCATGTTTAAGTATATCCTTAGAGGAGAAAGAAATTTCAAGACACTTTTGAGTTTGAACCTTGTGAGGAATGACATCTATCACTCCTACCATATCATCCATAAAATCAATATTTATAGGATAATGTTGAATAGAATCATTGTTATCATCATTCGTATCAACATTCATCACATTATTTTTTGTAGTTTCACTAGCTTTGAAAAATTAAATGTTATGATTAGGCATATGGTTGGTAAGAATTTGCATGTTTTGGTAAGGAGGGGCAACAGACTTATTTCCTTGATCACTAACACCTCCAACAGAAAGACGGCCAGAATCAATAAGGTCTTGCACACGATTTTTAAGATGCTTACAATGTTTTGTGTCGTGTCCACTTTGTTGGTGATAATGGAATTAAGAATTTTTTCTATAGTTTGTGGGAAATGATTTATTAAGATTAGGTGCTTTAACGGGAGGCAAGGTAATCATCTTCTATTCTATGAGTTGTGACATTGTGTTGTGAAGGGTATCAGGAAAGGGAGTGAATTTCCTTTTTGGGTCCCAATAGCTAAAGGGTATCGCAGTTTTAATAGTGGCTACTTGGTTATTAAATTATGATTTTTTTATTGAGGGGGATTAAATTGAAGGAAAACTTAATTATTTTTTCAAAAATTTTGAGAATTGTTTTAGTTTGTGGGCTCGAACTTCTCAGTATGGCTAGAAGTGGATTTTGTATCTTGACTACTAATTGAATTTTGATAATCACAGAGGGTAGTACACAAGTGCATAAAGGACAATAATCTCATCATGGTAAGCTTATCTTGTATTTTATTTTGCGAGTTTTTGATGAAAATCTTTTGAAGGCGAGGATGAGGAACTTTGACATCAATTTGGGAATAAAGCGATTGGTAGTGTGAGATAAAGTCAATTATCTTTGTCTTCTTTTTGCTTATATCTCATCAAATGTACCAAGGTCATCTTAGGAGTCATATGCACTTGGAAATGGTTGAAAAATGTGTCAACAAGTTCATTGAATGAAAGAATTGAGTTGTTCAGTAATGAAGAGAACCATTCTAAGGCAATATCCTTCAAGGACCTAGGAAAAATCTTAGCCAAGAGTTTATCATCAAGGACAACGTCACTACATAATGTAGTATAAGCATTAACATGGTTAGAAGGATCTCCCTTTCCTCCATATTTCTTGAATATATGGGCACCTCTACACCTTGTGGCATCGGTGTTCACAATATCTCCAAGGACAATGGACTGCTTTTGACATAATATGTAGGTGGGCCATTTTGATTTTGGTTGATGGTGGAAATTTGATTTTGAAGGGATGAAACGGTTTGGAAGAGTTGACTTATGAGAGGTTCATTGCTTGTGTTATGAGATGGAGGTGAAAAAGGTGAATGGGTGTATGTGTTTGGGTGACAAGTGAATGGAATTCTTATAGGTGGTAAGGTAGTAGGAGATATGACATGTGATGCCACAAAGGTACTATGGATGCTAGCGGAAATACCCAAGGAAGGAATCACATTACTAGTTGGTTGCATTATTGTTGTCACTTGAGGGTTAGTATAGGCATGTATTTAAGCAATTGTTGTGGGAAGAGGAATTTGAATTCCTACTTGGCTTGTGACATTTCTTGTAGGTAAAGGACAACTAGTGGTTGAGGTGAGATGTTTTCCAAAGATTTGAACTATGTTTTTCACAAGGTCAAGTCCATCTTCAATTTCAAGAATGCAATGAATGTTATCTATAGTAGGGATGGCGGTACTTGAAATGTTGTCGTTTTTCACTTGATGTTGTAAGTTTGCTAAGTCTTCATGGATTTGAATTATGTTTTCTTGTGGGACACTAGCAACCATTGTTTCAATATGTGTCACACTACTTGAAGGAAAATAATTGTTAAGGGTATGGTCCATACCTAGTGTACTAGTGTCAATACTTGGAGTGAAAGAGAAAGATAACCCAAGGTCCACAAATATTGTGCTATCACAAGATGACATGAATCTTGAACTTTGTCTCACTACAATATTAGCAATAGGACACCAAATACTCATGCAAGGGCTTCTAAATGCAAAATGAATGCAAATGCAATATAAGCTAAGAAAATTCAAATTATTATAACAAAATTTGTAGAAACTGAAATAGAAAGATAGAGGAAGGGGGAGTGGTCATGCCAGAAGAGGAATCTATGACAACTACCGACCCAGTCAGGGGCGAAGGGGCAAGATGGACAGAAATGTCCACTACCGGCGGAGATGCGGCGGCCATAGCTAGGGAGGTGGGCGTTGCAACAGGAGGAGCAGGAAGAGCCAAGGGAGGCTGCAATTCTGTCATACCCACTGCTTGTTTAAGCCTTTTGGGAGATGAGCCTCCCGTTTCTTTCTTTGCTTGTTCCTTGGGATCTGGAGACTGCGCGGTCTCTGTTCCTTTCCTTTTCTGGGACCTGGTGATTGGAGGAGACTTGGAGGTCCCGCCAGTCGACGTAGTGGCAGCAACATCGTCCGTGGCACTCGGCTTGCTTTTGAGCCCGTCATAGGTCAGGACTACTCCTTGTCACTTTAGATGTGCCACCTGCCCATCGATCCACTCCCTGGTATGAGTTAAAATCAGGTGGGTTATGGTGTCTAGGTCATCGACCTCCTGTTCATCCCAATCGATTGATGGTATTTGCAAGTTGGCAACTGTAGGGTACCTCGGGTGCATGATTGTGGACTCGTCCTCCTCGACCTGGTCTGGTACCGGGAATGGTTGCACTCTTCTCAGGAACTACACCATCATGCGCATGTAGTGCCTTGCGCGCACCTCTTTGTCATCCTGGCAGTCGGCCCATAAATCCTCAATGTGATATTGATGGGCATATGCTAGCCCCAGTGCTTTTCTGATGTGGCCATGTGGGTCCATCCGTGGGCGAGCAGTGTACCAGTCGAAATGGTACTCCTTCAGCTCCTTTTCAGAGTTGCCGGCACATTGTGACGTTTGTAGTCGATACATTCCCTAGCCAAGGGTCATGGGGTAGGAGATTCCCGCTATGTGCTTGTTGCTAAAGATTGCCTGGATGTGTTGGAGCCCGTTGAGAAAGCTCTAGGAGGATTATTTTGTCATTGGAGTAGCGAGGTAATTTATTCAGCCTTTCAGAGAAGCCCTGGGCCCGGATGTACGTAAACTTAGGATACTGGATGAATAGAAAAGCATATTGCTTCAGAAGCGCCCTGGCGCTGTGGGAGACCCTCCTCTCGAAGTCCCCGACGATGAACCTGATGATGTGGCCGATGAAGGCGTCGTTAACCCTGCAATAGTCCCTTTTGAAATTACAATACTGGAGCTATAGATATTTATCAAATGGTTTAAGTCCGCGCTTCTGCCCCTGATCGGATGCCACAAACAACCCGCTGTACTGCCTTTGATCCGCCAGGGAGTATACCAGGTAGGAGGTCATGTAGAATTTGGAGCTCCTTTTCACGTTGACAAACTACTCATGGAAGTAGTTGCTTATGATTCCTCCCCAGTAGAATGAGACCTTCGTTGTGATGTCCTCGTTCCCACGCAGGATCTGCTCAATGAAATAGGTCATCCATTCCTGGAAGTAAGCGGCCGTTGGAAGACCCATAACCCTGCTCAACATGGTCACCAGGTCATGGTAATCCTCGTGGAAATCGCTACAGAAGAGTTCTTGGGGAACCTTCGCAGCGTTGCCCCGTTTTTCCTTAAGCCAATGCAGATTTATTGACTTCTTGCACCCTGTTGGATTAGCATCTCATGCCACCTGGCATTCTTCTAACATGGGGACCTCCACCTGTTGGAACGTGGGAATGTGGAATGTCTTGGTGATCCCTTTTGGCGACATGTCTGTGAGGATGTTTCCCTCCTTATCCACAATTGTTCTGGTATCTATCTGATAGGCTTCTCGGCAAGCCATAACTAATTCGGGCGCCACGAGAGATGGAGGGAAACCGACAGCCTTGGCTATTCCACTCTGCCATATCAATTTGGCATTCTTTGTTGTTGGGTTGACCCTGACCCTCTGCGTGAATTCATCTATATCCACCTAGCCAATATTGGTGTCTGTAATTTCCTTCCAGTCCATTGTGACCTTTGAGTGGAGTGGCTCGCCCTGGAATTGATATTTCATTTGATCTTTGTCTTCCTTTCCCCGAGGGGTCCTTCCTGACTTCTTACCCTTATCCTTCTCGGCGGATGCCCCTGAAGTTCCTGCACCCGATTCCATATATTTTGCAAGCAAGGGAAAAGTTAGCACGATAAATCATCAAAAGCGTTCATGTTAGTCCATATCTTGAAAACACCATCTACTTTAAATAATCAATCAAGTATATCATGGATTTTATCTCTAGACGTTATTGATCTTTGTTTCAGGGCATTTGGGCAATCTGAGCTTGGAGGGCCGGACTTCCCTGGCAGGAATGCTATCTAGAAGGGAAAACTCAGCAGAAAGCTCCCAGAGACCTTCTTTGGTCAAATTTTAATATGTTAAGAAGTTTATGATGAAGAGGACCAAAATTCAGGATGTGGGTCGAGGTTAGATTCCAGATTTGGGCCTGTTAGGATCGATTTAAGGGGCTCAGAGGTCTCAAGCCAAAAAGTTGTTGGGAGATAGCAGTTGGTGGCGGTGGACAGCAGATGAAAATCTGAGGGTGGAAGTCCAGACACCGGGGCCCGAAGGCGTCAACGACGACTGGCATTAAGTCAATTCACTTCTAAGTGCTCGGGTCGGCGACACCGGGATGGCGAGTGACCCTCGCTGTTTGAGACGACAAACACCTGACGAAAGTCCAGGAGGGCAAGTCCAACAGGGGAAGCCCGTCAGCATGCCTTTATGTTTTTTCGTTGCGCAAAAATCAACAGGGCAGAGCCCAGGAGCTGGGATGGCAGTCAGCATTTTCTCTCTAGCAACGGCGACGGACGATAGGATTTCTGGGCTACGGGGCCCGGTGCGGAGAAGGCCGTTCGAATTTTCATCGAGATTTCATGGCGAACGATGGTCCGGGGTCTGGCAGTTGGACGGACGTCTGAATGGCGAGGAGCAGGGTCGGGCCCAGGAGAAGGCTCGACCATTTGAACCTTGACTTACGCCTTGGCAGCAGATGGAAGGGCGGAACCCGGGTGCCGCAGGGACAGAAGGATATCACCATGAGGGCGGCGGAAAAGGGACCAAAGAAACCTGATGCCCGGAGCCCGGAGGTTGGGACGCTGGACGGGGTTCGCTATCAACAACGGCGAGTGAAAGGCGGACTTCTGAGAAAGGAAGTCCGGACACCAGGGCGCGAAGGTGTCAACGACGTAACAATTTTATCGCCAGAGGTCAACAGCGGAAGGGAAGGCGGAGCCAGGAGGCGGGAAGCCGGGTGACGTTCGCCGTTGGAGATGGCAAATCACCTGTGGAATTCTGGAGACGGAGCTCCGGGGTCCGGAACCCGAGGGGACCAAAGGACACATGTTCGGTTTTCAACTTTACACGGCAAGGAACATGTCGGGGTCCGGCATCTGGAAGGCAAGGGGAGTTTGCAGTTTCAAACGACAGAATGCAAGCGAAACTCCGAGGAAGGAAGCCTGACGAGCCGGACCCGGAGAGGAGGGTCGCCATCGGCAGGTGATCGAAGTTTGAAATCAGACGGTGAAGGCGGGTCTAGTGCCTGAGGTGGACAATCGTCCCATGCGAAGAACAACCACGGTAATGACAAGTCCTGGATCGGCGAGGAGAGCATCCTGAAGGTTTTCTCAGTTTTCTAACATATGGGTTTGGCACGTGATTTTATGCTCTATCACTTATGTCTTCCTAATGGTTTGTTCATTTATTTAGATATCACAAAATGACGAAACCAAGCTCAGGAATGGCAGACGGATGGCCTACCTCAAACACGCTAAGTGGCGAGATGTGGGATCCACCGGCGGTTGACGAAATGATGCTGAGGGCAATGATCGTGACGTTGTCAAAGGCGGTGGGCTCCAAATGACAGTTTCTCCAATTCGCTCCAATCCTGTAAGATGATAATGAATGCCCGGATTAGGCATTTTATACCCCAACCACCATGAATGCATGCATTAAATGCATGTACAGCCGCGAGAAAAGTGGTTGGATTTGAAATAGGTCAGCGACGGTGGTGGGAACGCCGGGGCCCAGTGGCCGGGGAGACGTGATGTGATGGTTGCTTTGAAATTTCACGTTGGTTGCTGGGCAGTGGCAGGGAATGTCTCTGGGCCCGGAGGGCAGGATTTTTCCAGAGATCCGCCGTCAGGGATGGCAGAACCATCACGGAATTCTCGACGACCGGGCCCAGAACGGCCGACAACAGGTAGGTGGCCTTAAAGACTTCGGACGGCAAAAAAATTGGCAGGACCCGGGGGGCAGGAAGCTGCATGGAGTCCGCCGTTGCAGACGGCGAGAAACAGACGAAACCCCGAAAGCGAAACTCCGGGGTTCGGGGTCCAGTTGGCAGAACGCCGCCGAAAAATTTTCAAGTTTAAACGGAGGGCGGCGGGTTGGACCCCGAGGTCTGAAAGGATGCTCGGTGAACGCCGACAGGAAACGAAATTTCTAGAGGGGAAACCCAAAGAGGGAATCCCAAATTCCCAGGCCCAGAAGGGCCCGGGGCCGCTTTCAGGGCCAAATAGCCAAGGGGGCCCCGCGAGGCACCGAAATGCTGCAAAAACCAAAAATGGAGGCATGGTCGATTTATGATGGGACTTTGAAGCAACATAGACCATCTGAGACATCAAAAAAGAGGGGCACGCAAAACAAGGTGGCCCAAAAAATGACCCGACAAGGCGAAAAGAAAAGAGGGTCCCCGTTCTGAATGGGGCGTGTGTGCTAAGGGCACAACACTCTCCCCCTTTAGTGTGGTTGGTGTAGTGTTGGTTGGGTTTTTTGTTCTGGGGAGTGCCTTGTTTGGAGTTGTTTGTGGCTCGGTTGCTTGTTGGGTCTATATTTTTGTAGAGCTCTGTTTCTTTTGTTGCTGATGAGGATAGTGTTCCTCTTGATATCGTGGTGGTCATTGCTTTGTTGTAGAGGTATTTCCCCCTTCTTCACTTTGAGCCTTTGACCTTTTGTGCTAGAAATATGGTGTTGGGTGTGGAGATAATGGATGATATTCTCATTCTCGTTTGTTGGCGATCTAGGGGAGCTACTTATCTCCTCTTATGTCATGTGCTTCTCCCTCCTTGCTGGCAGTCTGATGAGGCATTTGTGGTGAAGGAGGTGCTTCGTTGGCTTTGTCTCTTTCATTGGAGGTTGATTTATGATGTTGTTCATACCTTCCTTTGGCTACAGTTTCATGACTATTGCTAGTCTACCATGGTTCAGGGCCTGCTTGGTTCCACTTTGGTGCACTGTGGTGTTGTTGGCTTGGCCACTGGGTTTGGGTCCTTTCATTCAACATTTGTGTTGTTGTGGGTTTTTTTTGTGCTCGGCGGAGGTGAAGGTGGTGTTCTTGGCCTCTTATATCCTCTTTTTTGTGATTCCCCTACTGGTGGTGGGGTTCAGTTCATTGGCCCTCTGCTTGTTGTGGGGTGTGATTGGGGCAAGGTGCTTCTATTGGTGTGTTATGATCGATGTGTGGGAGCTTTTGGGGTCTCGTTGCTAACCTATGGTTCTTCCCCTTTTGTGGGGTCTGGTGGGGACTTTTGGTCTCTTGAGGTTGTGCTCTAGTTGAAGTTTGTTGGTTTCTCTGTGGTGTTTTCCTTAGGCCTTGTCTAGTTGGCTTAGACGGGTGGTTTCTTTAAGTTGTTAGATGGGTTGCTTTTTCCTCCATTTACATCATGTTTCTAATGCATTTTATGACAACGAATGTGATCCCTTCCTTTCTACTATCATTGGTCTCTGCTATGTTCTACAACTGGCTTCTTTTGAGGTGGAGTTTGCTTCTATTGAGGGGGAGCCCTCTCCTTTTGAGGTGGAGTTGGTTGTTGTTGAGATGGCAGAGAGATCTTTCCCATCTTACGATTTCCTATTGAGGTGGAGCCTATATGTGTGGGCAAGTGGTGGCTCTGGTTTGGACGGTTTTCATTTTTTTTTCTCCTATAGAGGGGAGCTCTCTCCTCTTGAGGTGGAGTTTGGGTTGGTTTACCAGGTGGGTTGGTGCTCCAAGTTGGTTGATGCTTCTCATATTTCAACTTTTCTCTCTATCTCTATTTTTCCTTCTTTTTGTGGCTGGGAGACTCATGTGAGGTTGGCCTGCTATGGTTTGGTTGTTGCAGTGTTTTCTCCTATAATGGTGATGCCCTCCCCTATTGGGGTTGTGCCTGGTTGGTTGGTGCATTTTGAAGATTGTTTCTCTACAGGTATGGGAGATTCTTACCCCTCTTGTATTTGGAATCTGGTAGGCTCAGTTTTGAGTGATAGTTTTGCTATAGTCCAGTTGGTGTAGGTAGTTTGTGGCTTGGTTGTTTTTTGGCAAGACCTTAGGGCTTGCTATGTTATGGGTTGCTTAGGACTGTTGTTTTCCCCAAGTGTTCAATTTCTCCTGGTTTTGGTGCCAGATTTGGGTTGTTGGTATGTCTTTGTCTTGCGACTATTGTTGGTTTTGAGTATCCTACCACCCATGGTTACCTGGTGACCAGGTGTTGTTGGTGTTTCTACTAGTGTTGGGTTTTTGTTGTTTGGAAGTGTCCTTTTCTTATCTCTATAAAAGGTTCTTGGTTCTTTCAAAACCTTGCTTACCTTATAAAAAACAAAGGGGCATGTGCAAGTGCTCAAATTATATTTATTTATTCAAGGACCAATGCATAATTTTTCTTAGGGGTTCATGTATGTACCAATAAATGTGATGGTTCCATGTGATTCTACTAGCCCATGTAGTGAAATTTAATTGGTGGATCCATAATGTTATTAATTTCTTACTAGGTTAGTAAAACGGTGAAAAAAAAGGTGAACAACTTTGCTAGCTATGTTAGAGCCTTGGTCATTGATCTTAATTACATCAACCAACAATATTAATCTCGTGCCACAAAACAAAGGGTTTAATAATGAATATTTTAGTCCATAAAACTTTCAAAATGGAAAGCATTATATACAATAGTGTTTTTTGCTACAAAGGAATAATATGAAAGGGTAAATGGTGTGTGATGGTTAATAATTTTAATGGAAATCTCAAGGTTGGTAAAGTGATTAGAATTGAATAGGTGGTGAAATTAGTGATGTGGGCACCACCAATTTGGATAGATTTAATTTGGTTTAGCTATGTGTAATGTGTTGGGGATTAATTAACTTGATAAATTATTTTGTTGAGTGTCATGTGTAGAGAGTGGAGCTAGAGAATTAAATAAATACCAGACCAACATAGGCAAGCTTTTTAGAATTTCATTGGATACAAGAACCAAAATGAAATAGAGGTTACAAGAGTTGGTATGCATAATTAAAGGGGATTTTCCCTTTTCCTTTTAGATATTCAAATTTAGAGAAGATTGTCTTGCCTACACAACAAGATACAATCTTATATGCTCATTATGTTGATGAGGAGATAATACTTGAGTGTACCTTATTGTGCTTAGGATTGTAACATGTTCCACCATTTAGATTGATATACTGCAATATTTTTATATTGATTCACCTTTTTAAAAATAGCTTAAATGTGCATGTATAGTAGGGTTTTTTCAATAACCAACATATGACCTAATATAGCACTTGAATATTAGGAAAAGGGATACTTAATTAATGGGATACAAGTAGCTATTAGGGGTTGAGAAGCATGCCTAGAAGGGGGTGAATGATTATAATGGAATTCGAAATACTCTACTTATCAATGTCTATAATTCAATCAAATGTAATAAAATTCACTATGCTAGTCTTTATAAGGTCATGAAGCTATCCTTTTTCTACACTACATAATCTTGTGTTGTCTTAGAACCTCATAATTTTAGGGGAACCTACTTCATCTTAAATATAATTGATCTCATATAGCATCATCCTATGGAATTCATTATTGTCATTGATCTCATCTAAATTTTATATCTACATACATGGAGAGGCAAACAAACTCTTCAACTAGTTGGTTCTAATGGCTAAAAATACTTTAATGCCTATATCATTAGTCAATAATTAGAGATATAATTAGTACCATATAAATAATTATGGATCATAAGGGTAGATATCTTCAATTTAATTACTAGAGTATGCATAACTCTACTCAAAGGCCAAGCTAATTACCAGGCTTTCTTTTCCACTTGATCACTCTCACAATGAGGTACTCAACTTCATAGGGGTGTTAGTGATATGTGTGACCATTCTATGGGTTTCACCTAATCAAATCAATTTTGAAAATTGTTCATCCTAAGTAATTTTATGTCAATCTGTATCCTAAGCCCTTCTCATTTTGCATACCTTATGATCTTACATATTATTTGCACACTCAATTCTAGACCACTCTATCAAAATTGGACTCATATGTCACTCATGCATGTACACATAGTAATATAATTTCTATCATATAGATCCAAATGGATTCATATGCACACTTAAAAGGCTAAAACCACTTCATTGATCCCAAGAACAAGTGAATAAGGGAACACCTTGTAAAAAAATCCATAGTATCTAGCTATTAACTAAGATAGCCATTATCCTACTTTGACAAGGATGACTACCATTTGGCTACTAGTACCACCAAGATCACCATCATCCAACTTTGAAAACAAGTAACCATGAAGATTCACACTACATAATTACAATTATACAACTTCACTAGGGTAGGAAGACTAACTAGTAATGTTCAATTTCTCTTCGACCACCTACAACTTGTGATAGTTAATTGAAAAGCATGTGTACCATTATATTACATGCATACTACACTTACATCATAATCATATACATAAAGATCATATTTTCTGACTTTGACATCACACAACAGGCACAATTATTACTTTTGAAAGTTAAAAAACATTGGGCTTCAAGTCAAGTAGATATATTATCCAAATCTTCTTTAACTCTCCCTAAATATTTGATACAGTAAATAATTCTTCTCATCCAACAAGATTATCCTTTTAATGAACTTTTACAATTTCAAAATACCTCCATTCATTGTTTTCCCTTGATAATTTTAAAATTATTTTCAATTTTTCTCTTCTCAAGCTTATTAGGAAAGTGCATTAATTTCTTAGAATGATAAGCCAAGATTTCCCTATGTCATGAAATTATTTCATTATTTAGGACTCCCTATGTAAGACAAGTACTTGGACCCATTTTGTTAGTTAATCTTCTAGTAGTGTGTTTGGGTAGTTGTTTCCACCTCTCTCCATGCACACAAAATTATATATCACATAGTAAACTGTTTAAGCTCTTCTACAAATTCATTAATAGTTATTTTCTTTTCCTTTTTTATAAATTTATTATATCAAATGACTACAACAATAAAGGGTTGTAACTCAGATGGTTGAATACAATTAGGAAGGATATTGGTGTGTTCCTTGATTTTGATATCTACCAAAATTCAAATCCCCTAGAGGTGCAATATAAGGTATGACTGTTGAGACTGCGCCTCAAATATTATGGTGAAATGAATATACCTCAATCATTAACTATTAGTTGAAGAGATATCAACTTAGACTCAACTCCCAATACCAACAAATTACAATCTAAATGTGATATAAAACCTTTACAAAAAAAAAATAATTATCAAAATTGTTTACTTTAATCATCACAAAGCTCAAGTATTTGGTTGAATGTATTTGGGCCTAACATTTTGGCTCCATACACAATGTTGGTGGGGACAAGATTTCAATACATTTATTTCTTTTCTTAAAATCCCTTTCATAAGTAAACAACCAATACACAAATATATACAAAAAGAAATATTTGGAAAAATAAGCCCGATCTATGAAGCCTTAGTTTCTTGACTCAGTTTTTATAACATCAAGATAACATTAAAGAAATCTACATAAGTGCAGAGTAATTATTTCCAAAGGCCATTCCTAATCTATGAAACCCTTTACCTTTGGGACTAGTCTTGTACAATATAAAGAAAAAATAAAATAATGGATGCCTAGCATAAGATTTTATTGTGTTAATGGAGGTAGATGGCCTATCGTGAGGCACATATGAAGAGCTCCTCTGCTTCTATTATTTTCACTCTCAATTTTCTTCCTCTTCCTAATTCTTTCCTTGCATTTTTTTCTTCAACAACATGGTTAGCTGGAGTCATTGTCCACCAGTTAAGCTGGTATTCACCCAATAACCACCCTAAATCTAAAATTGCAGTATAGAGTAGGAGTTATGTTTAGTTGTTTCCAACAAGAACTATATGCATGGAATCACTCAAAACTATTGTAAAGGCAAGAAACATATGTAGACCCACCACCCTTAGTACCTAGCAACATGTCACCACATATCATTCATCCTTCACTAGTCACTTAGCACCACCTTGACCATGTGGCCCTCTAGTCATATGTACAACCTATAGACTTCTACCATCATACAAGCCTATTTCAGACACATATTAGAAATAAAGCTCCAATCGACTCCACTATATCTACCAAAGGTCATGTGGCCCTCACCTATTTGTTGATGCATAGAAGGACCCCTAAGAAAATTTTCTCATCTTTCCCCCCATACCAACATGCATTATCCATGCACCCAATACTTCTATTTCCATGGTGGAATATAAGAAGCAAAAATGAGGACCTTTGGGTTTTAGTCGTTCTATCATTCCCATGGGAACCAAACATGTAGCCTCATTTCTTATTATTGTGAACATGCATAAAACATATATTTGAATTCTTAGTTGTGTAGATTACCTAACCCATCACTATTGACTTCATCATGTCACTTGACATTCTACCATTAGATCACCTAACACAGACTTTCAGGCTAGACATAAGCCATCTATTCACTGAATTTCACCACAGCCATTTTACCATCATCGATCGCTCACACAACTCTCCTATAGATCCAATCGCTTGCTTTGTTTGTGAATAATTAACCACCATGATTTTGAATGCACTAGAAAAATTTGTAGGCCCTCAAAGTCATTTTGTTGTAGCCATAGAAATGGATTGTCACCCTTCTATGCTTGATGTAGGCATTTCTCTATCTCAATCAAATCTTAAAGAGTATTTTATATGAGTGATTTGGGTGAACTAAATTATTTTTTTGATTTACAATTTTGTAGTCCACATGATGGATTATTCATCTCACAATCCAAATATGCTTTGGATCTTTAAAAAAAAAATAGCATGCTTGAATGCAAGCCAACTTCTGCTCGCTTTCAATATGGAATCAAACTTACTCAAGAATGTACTTCCAAGAGGGTAAATGCTACTTTATAAAGATAACTTGTAGATAATTTAGTTTATCTAAACTCATTCTAGATGAGATATTTGTTTTTTGGTCAATTTAGTATCTAGATTTATGTAGGCACCTAAAGAAAGTCATAAGTTGAATGCAAAAAAAAAAAGTGATATTTTTGTGGAACAATACACTATGGCTATAAAACGTCAATTTCTTGGGTTGGATTTACAAATTCAGATTGGGGTGGCACTGTAGATGACATAAAATATATTGTTGGTTATATTTTTCAGTTTGGATCATGACCTATTATCCAAAGTAGCAAAAAACAAAAAACTAGATCATTGTCTTCATGTAAAGCAGAATATAGAGCAACAAAAAAAGCAAGAAAGGAAACAATATGGATTCAATGTCTTTTATTTGTTCTTGGTTTTCTACAAAGTTCTGCTACTACTTTGTACTGTGACAATAAAGCATATTGAGATTGATGTTCACTACATTCAGAATCTTGTTAAAATAACTATTGTTAATCTACAATTTTGTCCAAGTGAAGAACAAACAAGTGATATATTTACCAAGAGTATGGTTGAAACTAAATATTTGAAATTATGAGGAATGCTTACTATGTTAGAGGTGAACATTAGGGGGAGATAGCAGTATAAGTTTATTGTAGCTCTTGTTAACAGCTGGAAATAGACGCTGAATTTTTCATAGTAACTAAAAGTGTACTATGCACACCAGCCACTCAACGTAAGGGCTGCCAAATCTGATTTATGATATATAATGTTTATTCTCTGTAGACTGGTGTTAGCTGCAACATTTATGATAGATAGTCGAAGGAGGACAACATGAATGGTATGGCGCAGCTGAAGACGGTGATGGACAACATGAATGGGCCTGTGCCGACATGTTCTGGCTGGTCTGTGCCGTAAAGGCTGATGAATTGAACGTAGCCTAGACGACTTCACAAATACTTAGTCTTCAGTTCTGATCACACAGCTACTTGATAACAGGGATATTCTTTAAGTTTCTTTTTTATGGTTTGCAGAGGCTACGCTCCGTATATAAATTATTCAATACCAAAAATATGCCAAAAAAACAAAACACCATTTTATTCAATCTCAGGAAATAGATCCGTACTTTCCCTTTTGCCCACAAATCTATTATAGATATTTTTCTATAAATAACAGAATGTTCTATTATGAAGGGGAAAACTCCATTTGCCATTGGTCTTAAAGTCTCACGTTTTTGTTTCCTTCCATTCCCTTGTACGGGTAAACGGTCCAAATCAAAAATCAGTGTAAGAAATTCTGTAATCTATTATCTATGAAACATATGATCAGCTTCAATGTAACTTGTATAACAGGCAAGCGAATATAATGAAAACTGCCTAGTGAGAAGCAGGTAATGAGGCCCACCTGATCCTGGAAAACTGAGAGCTTGGCGGTGTGAAAAGAAATAAAACATTGACAACTCCTCCGCCTTCTTTATCTGGAAATCCTGATTTCTGCCAAACTTAACCACCATATTCTTTTTGTCTTGAATTTTCTTCGCTTCGATCCTCCTTTACCAGTGAGTTGATGCTTTGACGAAGAAGTCTTGAATTTGGTTTTTTTTGCACACAGTTGTGTAGTAAATGAGATCAATTGATAGGTCACTATGAAAATGATTTTAATATTAGTATTTTTTTATTTTTTATTTATTATAGAATAATATTAGTATATTTTTTTTTTCAAATTTTATGTATTAACTATTATATTATTATATAAATATTTATTATTTATGTCATTATTTTATGTATTTATTATTATATTATTTGGATTTAAAATGAGTGTACAGATTTTAATTAACTCGTGTGACACAATTTCTGTACAAATTTAAGTAGGTATATTTTTTCAAATTTTAGGTCTTAACTATTATATTATTATATAAATATTTATTATTTATGTAATTATTTTATGTATTGCAACAATTTAAGGAAAATTCGTACCTTGATTGAGACAGACCAAAAACAAGCTGAGGTCGATTGATAGTAGTACACAGAGATTCAATATGATGCAGGGATGATTGGACAAGTCTGCATGATGTCGATCTAGCAACAATGTTGACTAGAAGATGGACAAGACGCAAAGAGCCATGGATTTTCTAATTAAAATTGTCAACCAAACTATAAATGAACTTGTAGTATTAAATGATTTGACTGACTAGTACTAGATCTGGTCAATGTTGTAGAAAGGCTATATCGGTAGATTTAGAAATGGTACCTATCATAGATTTGGTAGTACCCACTAATGTATGCCATGTCAAATGAAAGACAAGCATAACTCCAATTAAAGCCTACAAGTAGACTATGACAGCGTCGTAACTCTGATTAGGGTAGAAAATTAAATATGTCAACTGATGTGAAGGATTAAAGGTTGGACTGTAGAAGTATCCATATATGAAAGTTGACGAGGACGAGACCAACAACGGTGGGGAAAGCAGAACTGATAGTGGCAGGGAAAGTAGAAAAAACACGGTGAAATGATGGACGACTGAGATTCATGTTAATCATGTCAACCAAGCCCTATCCTTCATTTTGGACTGTTGACAGGCAAAATGAGCTCTGAAAGCTCATATAGGACACGCCTTTGGCGTAAAAATAAAATTTATATTTTAAAATGTTGTTTTAGATTTTTTAGAATTAGACATATTATAGGGGAGATAACTTTATTAAATTGAATCATATGGTTACATCTTAAAGGAGGCATTTTTATGAAGATATGATAAAGTCAGTGCAACATGTTATAAGGGAGACAACATTATTAAATTGAATTATATGATTAGATGTTAAAGGAGGTGCATTTATTGAGATATAATAAAGAGGTGTTTAAGTAGTTTTTCTAAAAAGAGATGTTATTTATGTAATTTTATGTATGTGTATATTTAGAAATAAATTTTATATTTTAAAGTGTTGTATTAGATTTTTTAGAATTATAGACATATTGAAAGGGAGAGAGCTTTATTAAATTGAATTATAGGGTTAGATGTTATAAGAGGTGCTTTTATGGAGATATGATAAAGTGGGTGTAACATGTTATAAGGGGGACAACTTATTAAACTGAATTATATGGTTAGATGTTAAAGGAGGTACTTTTATGGATATATGACAAAGAGGTGTTTAAGTAGTTTTTCTAAAAAGAGATGTTATTTATTCAATTTTATGTGTGTATATTTAGAAATAAATTTTATATTTTAAAGTGTTGTTTTAATTTTTTTGAAATTATAGACATATTAAATGAATTTGATAGTTTAAGATTCTAGTAATTGATTAATCTTTTGGAAATAATATCATCTTCTAGTTGCAATAGAGAATAATTTATTGTTTATTTGTTCATCTTATTTTACTTTCATGTGCTAAGATCACATGATAGGGACACAAATTTTGATTTTAAATTGTATAAATTTTTACCATCTTTATATTCAAGGTGGTTCTTACCCACCTCTATACCCAAAAATTCTAATTGATCTTGCTTAAAACTTTTAAAAAGAAAAGTTCAAGAGTAACCTTGAAAACAATTTTCTCAAGTCTTTGAGTGTATAGAGTTTGGCTAGGTTAAGAAATTTTATTTTATATATAGTTTATGTGTGTTTCCTACATCTTTGGTTTCGTTTTGATTTTTTTCTAGTTTGTTCCCTAGCATTTGCTTTGTGTCTTGTCAAGTGGCATCAATACACTTTTTTGAGATAACATTATATGATTTTCTTAATTCATCTTTTTGGTTTATAGAGAGATTTTAAACAAGGTGAATCTATCTTTGAGGCTATGTTGGGTTTATTTGAGTCATCTTTTATTTGTCAAGTATGGATGATTATTTTTTTAATCTAAACATTTTTAATCACATATGGTACCTTCTAGTTTACTAGGGTGACCTATTTGAGTTTTATGTTATCATTTTTTTGCACTTCTTGATTAATTATATCATGTGTATCAACGGTGGTCCCTAATCTAGGTAGTGAGCTTCATTGATTGTTGATTGATCTAACAAATTCAAAGGAAGGAAAATGAGGAAATAAAAGAAAAATCAAGAGAAAAAACAAAATTTAGCAAAAGAGAAAGAACATAAAAAAAAAATCTAAGTGATTCAAGTATCTCTACTAATACTATAGATGTTTGATTAATATTAGAGCTATGCCTCGAATGGGACTAGATGTATCTCCATTAAAACTATGGATGCCTAGTTAGCAATTAAGCAATGCCTCGAGATGTGTTAGGACCAATGTATTTATTCACTTGATAACATTTTTCACATTACCAATCCTACTTGATTTCAAAATGGATAAATGAATCATGTGCACACATGATCAAATTGTCAAAGCCTAGTGCTTACTTTCTCTAAGTTTCTAATGTAATTTGGACATGATCAACATTAACTATGCCATGATTTTACTCTATTTGTTTTTTTTTTGTTTTAATCAAAGAATCTAGATTACGAACATCTTTCAACATTCTCCCTTAAGATCCACTATTTATTGCTACTTGTGCAACATACAATTTTTGTTAGAAAAGTATACCCTTGTTTTTTAGATCTTTGTGTTAATAGCATTTTGGTCAAACCTCACTAGCATGTTATTTTGATTCATCCAAATTAGATCAAATGTTATTAATGAAGATATGTAAACTTTGTGTTTTATTGTATGGTTTCTTTTATTCTTAAATTTTTTTAGATTGTTCTTTCATTGCACTCTATATCCTCTCATAGTCCATACCACTTTTATTTTTCTAAATTTATATGATTTAATTCACATAATTTTCATTTTCATAAATCTTAAACTCTTTATTAAATCTATATTTTTAATCTGAAATTGTTTAAATCATCCATATGTTTTAATTAGATTTTCTTATATTAATGTAAATCATAGATAACTAATTTAAAAAGTTAAGAAAAATTGTATTATTTAATATAATATATACTTGAATTTAGAATTTTAGTCTAACTTTCCTAATAGGTTATTTTTAATTTCATCACATTTATTTATCTTATTAATTTATGTCTTAGACTAGCTATAGGGGAGAGGGCCCAATAGTCGTGCGGGGTCCAATAGTCGTGCACCCAATCGTACATATAATACCCAATAGTTGTTTATATAATGTTCAATAGTTGTGATTTGACTACCCATAGTTAAACAAAATGTATGCTTTTGGTCTAAAAAGCAACCAATCATGTGATACCACATCAACGCTCAACTACTCATGATGTAATGCATGAGAATTGGTCTCACTATTTTTTGGGGCCTTTTTCGACACTTTGACAAAAACGCATGTTGATGTGGCACCATATTTGATGATGTGGCCCTGAAACCTTAGTTATAAGCAGAGAACTTGCCAAGTAACCTGCTATAAAAAATTGGGAGTGATTTGAAATTTCGACGTAGGATAATTAGAAGCGCGAAGTTAGGGTGCACGACTACTAGGCCCTCTCCCCTAGACGAATATGGTTATTTTCAAAATGAAAATTCTTCATTGGAGGCATTTCATTCATGCTTATGAGATATGATTTGTTAATGGGTTAATAGGTAATATTTCTCTTTTAAGAGGTACGTGGAAAAGTCATATCAAAGGGAGACAAGTTTACTTAATGAGGACGGAGGCATATCAAAAGGAGACAAGTTTATTTAATAAGGATGGAGACACATTTCCAAATAAGGTACGTCATAAATTTAAAAGGAGACGTCTATTAAAAGTTATGGAAGTACTTAAATCTACCTCAAGAGAGTTGTTTATGAAGATAAAATCTTGGGAGATATAGATGGACAAACGCATTAAAAGGAAAGCTAACGTAGACCGTGAAAGTGGGTCTGACTTAATGAAGTACAAGTACAAGTGGATGGGCGCTTAAATGGGTGAAGGGGAGGTGCAGGTTCAATGCATTTAGTAAAAAATTGGGCTCAGTAGATTTGAAAGTAGGTGTCTATATGGAGATGATGTTCATTTTTAGAGATAGATTTAAGAAGTCATAGAGAATTTTTATTTTATTTGTTATAGTGATAGAAGTAGTTTTTTTTTTTTTAATATATTTAAAAATCAATTTTGTATTAGAGTAGTGTTTTAAGGGTTATGTTGTGATTTGAGAGATATAATAAATATATTTTTATTTAATAAGGTATAATTTTTGAATTATTGATATTTTTTGTTGATTTTGGATTTTTTCAATAAATGAATATGGTGAATGATAGTTTGTAATTTTGACGATTTATTATTATCTTTGTAATAGTATTATTTTATGTTTCAGTTGTGTAATGATAAACTATGTAGAGATTACTTTATTGGTTGTTGGCCATATCGTTATGCTAACACACGGTTCTTCTCTCCTTTACTCTCTTTTTACTTTTTGTTCTTTCTTTACCATCATTTAGAATAGATTATAGTTTAGTTTTAGTTTAAATAAAATTTATAATTGGCTAGTGAAAATAAATAAAAAATATTTATTGACAAGTTAATTAATATGTTTTTGTCTTCACAAAACAAGGTAATAAATTAAATTAGATTAGAATAAATTCTCAATATATTTTCATAATAAAATAGTAAATAAGGCATAATCTAAATAATATATTTTTCTTCCTATTCTCTAAACACCATTCATGATTTGTTTGTAAAGATTAGTATAATAGGTAGCAATAAGTTTTTATTTATCTTTTATTTTTAATGAAACACAAAATTAATTTAGAGCTTCTTAATATAAATCCCTTTCTTGTTTTCATAAATACACACATTAGATAGATTATATCTTGTAAATATTCTTCCTCTCTTATTTTTCTAATTATTTAAACTCATTAACTTGATTTTTTTTTTAAAACTGACCACTAACACACTTCATTGAGATTCCTAAACATGCCCTTTGATTAAAATAATATGCATTTCAATATTAAACTATTTTCAATCTCAAGACCTAGAAAGCCTGAGACCTTTGAGAGATCACTCAATCTCCTTTCAAGAGAAGAGTTGGTTCCTAAAAGGTGGAAAATTGCCATTGCTTATGGTTTAGGACATAGAACAACAATCTTCTTCACTCTCATTCAAGGAAACCCTAGAGATATCAATCCAAGGATGAAGTATGAGAAATAGATCTTGCAATAGAGTGTCCTAGGGTCTGATTAGAGACTAAAGAGGGGTTCACCACCAAGTTAGGGCTTGGAAAGACTAATGAAATGCAAGACCTAATGTTTAAACCTAGTGCAATGTAAAACTTCACTAAATAACCTAGAAATGTATGCAAAATAAAATAGAAAATTGATAAACTAGAGATGTGCACTTGGAAACCTGTAGAGGCTTGAATGGAGTCTTGAAATGTTGGAAATAATGAAATTAATATAGATTGCGACTCATATGCCAGACTGGCTGATTTAGCCCTAGATTAGGGTTTCTACATAGGAATAAAAATATGGCAAAGAGATGTCTGGAACTCCTAGAAAACTACAAATTTCACTATACTAGGACTCATATGCCAGAAGTGGCATATTAGTCTAGTTTTGCTTTTATGGAGAATTAGGATCTAAATCTACTCTCCAATCTTTGCTTTTCCTTCTTGACCTAGTTTCTCAAATTGAATTTGAAGATTCTACTTTGTAGGTGTCCTCTAATGAGTTTCTAAACTATGTAACAACTTGAATGAATTTACAACTTTAACAAATTCTTTCCAATCTGTCTTCTTAGAAGGTCTTCAACCTAGATCTTCAAATCACACACTAAAGAGAGAGGAAATATTGTTTTGTTAGTGGAAAGGGGTTTACCTTGGTCAAACCTCATTTTGATAATCAAACCTTGTAATCAAATAAAGGAATGATGAATGAATAACATGCAATGTTACAACTCACCAAACCCTAGCAATAAAATGTTGCAAACATATATGAAGTGGCTCCAATGGATGTAGATCTTGACTCTTGCTTGAATGTGATAGATCTTGAATTGAATGCTTGCTTGAATTATAAAACCCTACATCATAATTATTAGATTAGAAAAAAACATGATGCATGATGACTTTGACATAATGCTTGATACTTGAATAATGCTCCAAAACACTTGATAATCAACTCTTGAAGACTCTTAAATGCTCTTGTAAACACTTGAATCTTCTTGTGAACTCTCAAATGATCAAATTTTCTATAATGCATGAATACTCAAGTTGCTAGGTGAAAAATGAGTGAAATAACTTTTTATTTATACTTATTTCTACCGAATTTCTTGAAATTACAACACTACAAGCCGAAATCAGGGAAGATAAAGTCCTACCAAAAATTGCATTTAAATCAGGTCCTGACTTGAGTGGGACTCATATGCCCAAGGTGGCGTATGAGTCCTAGTGGCTCAAAATTGGGGAACACACTCCAAGATAGGTCTTGATTAATGTGAAATTCAAAATCAAGTCCCAAGACCTAGGTGGGACTCATATGACCAAGGTGGTGTATGATTCCCAAACCACTAAATCTATGACACATGACCCAAAACACTGATTTGTGATTTTCCATTTGATAAGTGTCGGGATTATCTTTGGAAAAATACATTTAATAAGGCTTGTGGATGCAAGATAGGGCCAAACAAGGCATAAAGAAGCCCAATTAATAATGAAAACCCTAGATAAGTGTGAAAGTGTGGTACAACACTTTATGACACCTTAAATAAGAAATTATTAGGTCCATTTAGTTTACAAGGGCCCAAAACTTAATGTGAAGGTGCAAATATATACACTTTACAATATAAATTTAAGGCAAAATTAGGAAAATTTAGCTTAAAAGGGCCTTAAACCCAATGTGAATGTGTAAAAAACATTACAACACTAGATCAAGGTAATATTAGGTTTATTTTAACATTAGTCATTCCCAAATTAAGTTTTCAAATGTAAACAGTGATATTTTTGACACTACAGTTCCTAACTCTTGAGATTGATGTGTGCAATCTACTAGTTAACAAATATTAGGTACTTTCAAGAAAAAAGTATTGTGGTCCATGTTATACAAATAAATTATTTCAACATATTTCTAATTTATCGTTATTCATAGTGTGTTTTTAACACCTTCCCTTTCACAAGATTCATAATGATCACATGCCTTTCGTGACATACGATAACTATTTGGTTTTAAGCACATCCCTCAATACTCTAGTGATGCATCCAATTATGATGATACTCCATATTATTCTTGATATTGGTAGACCTAATGATGATAATATCCCTCATATAGCTCATGGTAGTCCTTTCTTTATATACATTTTTCATTTATAACATCCCACTTGGGCTATTAAAATTAGACTAATTTTTGTACCAATTTTAAGTTACTATATCCATATTAACCACATTAAAGGAATATGATTTTATTATAAAATAATTTCATTTGATAAGTTAATCTAAGTTATTCAATTTTGTCTTGCTTGGTTCCCTAAATAGAACTCTACCTCAAGCTCAAAAAAATCATAATCAAGTTTTCATGTATTTTGGTCTTATTTATATTGCTTAATCACAATAGGCATTGGGAGTTTCTAAGAATTATGGCCTAATAATTTTTTGATGAGAATCAAGATCAAAAAATCTCAATGTTTCTTTTTATAACTCATAGGTATCCCCTATCCTCATGGCAAGTGCTTAGATATGTGACTTAGCCTAGAGATCTCAATTTCTCTTGCCTTGTGCTTACATTTTATGTCGGGTTTTGGGGTGGGAGGCGAGCTAAGGTGAGACTAGCCCTTTGGTGGCTGCACAACATGGCCCAGGCATACTACAATTAGGAACAATCAGTCGGTGTGAATCAAACGTTGGACCTACATGGGAAGAACCCAAAGCCTTAGTACAACCATGCCAACCATTCGAGTTGAGTGGGTTACCCCCTAAAAGTTTAAAGAGATGTTAAAGATTGTTTTCACCTTGGATTTTTGTCAATAATTGGATCCAATTCTAATCCAAGAAATGTTGTCATCATCAAGTGTTGCTAGAACCTTTGAGATCTCGGGATTGTGGAATTTATTGATCTATTTCCAATTGTAGGGCCCTCACTATCTTAGGTGGTGGCACAAATATATCAAAATTAATTTTGGGTTATAAATCTTGAGCTTACAACTTAGCAAGATGACAAGCTCCTCTAATTTTTCTTGACATAGTTCTCCTACATCATCAATAATATCATTGACCTGCTAAGGTGAAATCCCACAAGTTTCATAAAGATAGTATTTTTTATATAGCATAACGTGAGTATGTGTGAACATTTTGAACCCTATCATTTTGAAGGAGTGGATAACACTTTTGATCTCAGGTGATCCCACAAAGCTAGTTTACAATTTCTAGGAGGATCTGATTTTTGCTGAAATCACATATTTTTAGAAAATATAATGATTTAAGCCTTAAAAAGTTCCATTTAAAGCATTCCAATTGAGGAGGGTTTGATCAAACTACCTTAAATCAAACCCCCTTAGATAGAACGTCACTAGTTTTAAACCATACCTATAGCAGTCTCCTTTACACCTATCACAATGCTGATAAAAAACCACTTTTGATTTACCTTTTGGGGGATCAAATGAATTCATTTAAAATTTATTTTTTGTAAGTATTTAGTCCTTATTATAATCTTCCCAAAAAGTATAATTTTAAATAAATTTTATTTTATTTTTATATTTATTTTTTATTTCTTCTGAATGTAGGTTTTTCACCGAAAATCAAGCTCTTTGTTCTACACATGTGGAAAAATAATAGATTATCAAAAAAAATTTGAAAAATATGAGTGCACCAGATATTGAAGTCCTTGATCCAACAAAGAAAAAAAAAGAATTTCGATACACACAAAAAATGTTACATGTTATACAGTCGCGCTATGTCTGAATTATAATTGGTTTTACTTCAAAACTTGATTAAAGAAAAAATATTCAATAAAAAACTATCTAACCAAGTGGAAGCACTAGATATCAGAGTTATGAATATAAATTTGAAAGAATTAGAATTTTATCCTTCATGGAAAAAAAGTTATGCTTTATACGGTGAGCGTCACTTTTTTAAAATGTTGTTTTCTGAGAAAAAACTAGTTTTTGAGGGAGACGGAAAAGGAAGTGCAATCTGATTCCAAATTTTTTGAAAAAAATATATTTATAATGTATAGAAAATTTCACAAAACTCTAGTTTGCATTATCTTCAAATTCCTCATAGTTTAGGCACTATAGGTGCCCGAAAGTAAATATTTAGTTAAAAAAAATATTTCAGTGTCCAGTTTGGCCAAAAATTGTAAACCACTATTGTGGGATCACCCTCTCTTTAGATTATATTGAGCATTATATATGTTCTCATTTAATAACTCTTGTATTCTCAATAGAGCATACTTAGATAAATATCAACATGTGATTACAACAACCATTTTCCAAGCTAGATGATTAGAGGTTCCTTGCAACCCTATGGGATGAGTTCATACTGTGTTAAAGTAGGGTTGTGAGATAGGTTGGTGAAATGACGGAAAATGGGTGAGAGATGATTTTTTATGGTTTAGAACATAGAGAACACCCACTTTTCATTCAAGGACAACCTTGGAGATCTCAATGCAAAGGAGAAAGAGATTTTACAATAGGACTATCCTAGGGTTTGATTCTAAACTAATGATGGGTTCTCCACTAAGTTAATACTTGGAAATACAAATGCAATGCAAGATGTAATTCTTAACCCTAATTCAATGCAATCTTTCACTAAATGACCTAGAAATGTAAATAAAACAAAACAAAAAGTTGCAAGGTGGAATATGTGCACTTGGAAACCTAAAGATGACTAGATGGGGCTCTAAAATATTGGAAATTATAACTTTAATGCCGATTGGGACTCATATGTCAGGCTGGGTGAATCAGCCCCAGATTTGGATTTCTTTACAAAAACATGAATCTGGCAAATGGGTATTCGAATCTGTAAAAACCTAAATTTTGACCTAAACCAGGACTCATATTCTAGAATTGGCGAATCAGTCTAGTTAGGGTTTTCTAAAACTTCAAGGTTTGAATCTAGTCTTCAAGGTCTTCTCTATGCTTCAAAATTGATTTCCAGATCTAAAACCCTAATTTACAATCTATAGAAGTCTTCCAAGTATCTTCAATGCAAGGTGACAACTTTGACAACTTTCTCCATACTTTCTCTTCAATGTGTCTTCAATCTAAACCTGCAAATCACACACTAAAGAGAGGGGGATTTTTTTTTTTGTTAGTGGATAGGGGTTTTCCTTGGTCAAACCCTATTTTGGTAATCAAACCTTGAAATGAAATGAAATGGGAATGGAGAATGACAAATGGACAAAATATGATGTTGCAACTCACCAAACCCTAGTAATGAGAGGTTACAAACATGTATGAGATGGCTCCAATGGATGTAGATCTTTACTCTTACTTGAATGTGATAGATATTGAGTGAAATGCTAGCTTGAATCATAAAACCCCACATCACAATTATTAGCTAAAAAAAAAACATGATGAATGAAGACTTTTACATGATGCTTGAAGCTTGAATAATGCCCTAAAAGATGCTTGATAATCTGCCCTTGAATTCTCTTGAATGCTCTTGTAAACACTTGAATACTCTTGTAAACACTTGAATGCTCTTGTGAACTCAAACTTGCTATAAGGATGCTCATTCAACTTGCTAGGTGTAAAATGATTGAGAAACTTGTATTTATACTTAATTATGCAAGAATTCCCAAAAGTTACAACATTACAAGCTGACATTATGTAATACCCCTCATACTGTTTAAACTTATTAATTTTAGTGTTAACTCGTTATGATGATACTATTAGGGTTTTGATTTGGTTGGTGTAGTTTGATGATGTTGTTATTCCTTTCCTGGTCATAATCGGTTGATATGACATTACTAGTATGATTGTGATATCTTGTGTGTTGTTGGATTTTGTTTATTTAAATGATTTATCATTAATATGCCAATGTGATGTTATTTAATTCAGTATTATTATATGATGCAGTAGTTTAATATCATGTTATCTTATTTCAAATTGGTTAGAAATGTTAGCTCAATATGGATATTATAATTGTTAGAATAGATTAGGTGAGAGGACAGTGTAGCATCACTTGTTCACGAGTGCCCTGCTACACTGCAATTCCTTCTCATGATAGGATGTTGATTTTATGTATATATGTACATGTGCTACTTGACGTTTATTTGGATGCAGGATTGCAGGAATAAGTCTCGATTCCACCTGCTTCAGCAGGACAGGGCGAGCAATAAATTAACCCAATGGGTAAAAGTTGAAAAAGGGAGTAGGCTTGGAAGTGTCCCTGTCCCAAGTCCGTCGTCTATGGTGAGTCATGCTTTGATTGAAGTTTTGTCTTGTCTTGTATGTAGTTTCACTGTTGAGTAATTGTGTTATTCTTGGTTAGTGTTTAATTAATTAATCGTATTGCATACAATAATTAATTAATGTTGCATCGTGATTTGATTTATTTGAGAGTTAAAAGGATGTTAAGTTGAAATAGAATGTAAATTAAAAGTGATTTAATTAATTAAAAGTGAAAATAATTATAATTAAATTAATATAGTTGAGAGTAATTAAATATTATTTTTATTAATATTTAATTAGAAAATTTGTGTGAAGATAATATCTAATTTAAATAAATTATTTCAATTAAAATTTTAGATAAATGTGAGCTTTTAAAAGCTGAAAAAGGACCAATAAGGAAGGGGGCTTTTTGGGAAAAGAAAGCGGAAAAAGATCGATTGATTTTAATTAGTGATTTATTATTTTTATGAAGGGAATTATTTCACACACAAGTTTTTTTTTAGTTTTGCTCTGTGTTTTTGGATCAAAAGAAAAATAAATAAATAAATGAAAGAAAAAAGATAGTTTGGAGTTTTGGAGGTTTTTCTAGGTAAAAATTATTGTGAGGTTGGAAGGAAAAGATTGTTCAGAAGAACGTTGGAGGGGAAGATCGTGAGAAGAGTAGAAGGCAGAAAGTCAAGAGGAGGATTTAGAAGGATTCTTCAGCAAACGAAGGGTTTCAGGTTCCTTTCAAGTTCTTTATTTCTTTTCTGAATTATTCTTCTGTAATAAATTTTGACTGCCATGTTTAAAAAAAGTAATTTCTCCTTGTGTTTAAAAAAAAAGATTCCTGTGATTGAGATTTGTCTGTTAAAATATTTGTGTTTCTCTGTAGTGAAAACCTCGTTTAAAATTCTTCAATAAAAACTTAATTTTGGAATCATTGAAAAGAAAATCGTATTGTATTCATGAGGATTAGTTTTGCATGTCAAAATTTATATTGAATCTTTTGAAAACCATGTATTCATTTTATTGTTCAGAATCTCTTATTAGCCTTATATATATATATAAAATTCTGGTTGTGTTATTTGAATATAGTTTGTTTAATTAATTTCATGATTATTTTATAATCTCTTCTGTATTTTTTTCCCCTTAAATTAAGTTTTAATATAATATATAAATAAGATGTTCTGGTCAGAGCAAAATAAATAAATAGATTTATATATTGCTGTAGGCTGGGTCAGGTCTCGATTTCTGTGCTTGAATAAAATAATATCAGGGTTTCGAAATTCGTACCTTATTATAAGTTATGATTTTAAATGTATTTTTTTTTTATTATCATTTCGAATTTTGTAGCAATGAAATGATATTAAAGATTTAATTTAAAAAGTTATAAATTTTTGTAAACAAAATAAAGTTATATATATTTTATGGGGAAGGGGCGGACGGCTGTCGCCGTACCATCCCCCGACCCCCTGTCCCTGTGCGCGGCAGTGGCAGCCGCCACTAGGCTGCGCACAGCAGCCGTAAGGCTGCTGTACGCAGCCCAGTGGGGGCTGCGGCCTCCCTTGGGAGGTACGCTGTACCTCCCTTGGGAGGTGCGCAGTACCCCCTGCTGCGTGGTTTAAATTTAAAATCTAAATTTATTTATTGTTTTCTTATGCGTTTTATATTTATTTATATAAAGATATAATTTGTAAAATATAGATATGTGTTAATATGTATGGTATATATTATTTAATATATATAGTACATATTATTTAATATATATATATATTATATATATTAGTTGGGAATTTTTATAATATAATTAAAATTAGGATTCTATTTCTATATAGATGTGTTTTTTTTTTATGTATAGATAGATATATATTCATTTATTTATATGTTTATAAAAATTAAAGTTTTGCAATATGATTTTGTTAATTTTATTATATGATTATTTCATAAAAATGGATATATATAGGTAACAGATTTGTTTTGTAGCGAATGAAAATTTAATAAGATAAGATTAAGGAAAGTTTTAAAATTATAATGTAACTGAAGGAGTTTAAATTAAATTGTGTTTTTAATTAAATTGAATTGCCTCAAGTAAATAATTTATTTAATTGATTAAATTTATTGTATGTTGAAATGATTTTTGAGGCGTTGTGAATATACTGGTTATTCTAGAGGTCATTTATTTAATCCATGTTAATTATTTACTTAATTTCTTGTGTGATGTAATTGTTTGAATGGGTTTGGGAAATCCCAACGTTAGATAATGAGTTGCCTGGAATGCTTTTCTATCATGTTCTTTTCTTCCCCATGTCGGGCAATTAGGGTTAAGGGTATTGTAAGTCTTCCAGAGAAGTTTTCTTGAGTGGATGGTATGTGTTGAGGTTCATTTTGTGAATCGCCTTGAGGAATTGTATTATGATGTTGTACCCGGTTTCCACGAACGGGGATTTGTGCCTCCTAGGATATAGGATTGGGTAATGAGAATTGTACCTCGTTTGGAAGGAGTGTGTATTTGGATTGGTTTCCTCCAGTGGTTGGAGTGGGTTCCTTGTTTGGTTTTCTCCTTGGATTGGAGAGTTTATATTGTTTAGTTACCTATTGTGGTATCGTGCCTTGTGTGTTGTCGATAGGAGAGTGGCTCTTTGTGGGGGTCCGACACACAAAGGGGCGCCAGGGTAACCTACCTAGAGTTTAATTAAGTGATAATCTAAATGAATTAATGGGGGGGCTTTCACACTAATAAAGATAAAGGATGTCTCTCTCGTGAAGCAAGTGAATGATAAGGCTCGAGATGAGATGGGACGCATAGTTTTGCGTGAGGGTCCGGCGGCCGGTAGAGGCAAGCCAGGGTAACCCAAGATGGGGGTCCGGTAGCCTAGGAAGGTTGAGCCAGGGTAACTCATGGCAATTTATGCATGACACTCTTCCTATGTCAACAGTTAGCTAGTTATTGTGCGATGTTCACGATCTTTGATCTCTGGAAGCATTGTAACCTTGTGTTAAGCATTGTAACCTTGTGTTAAGCATTGTAACCTTGTGTTAAGCCTCGTGTTAAGTGACTTTGTGATTGTAGTTGTGAAGTAATATTGTGATTGTAGTGGTTAAGTGCTTTGTTGTTTCTCTTTGGTCATTGTTGGAAGAGGTCTTTGTTATTATGCCTTGAGTTCATTGAAGTTGTGTGTGTGACTAGTTGTTATTTGGGAAGGTGTTTTATTGTTATGTTCAGAAGTGATTTGATGTTCTGCCTCTGGGAATGGTTGTCGTGAGTTTTCTAAGTGGTATTTGATGTTATGTGTTTGATTGGGAGTTAGTCTTTGTTGTTGTTAAGCGTACTTGGTCGGGGACCCTTCCTTGTCTACTCTCAGCACGGGGGTGGTTGGGTGGAACGTGCTTCGCACCCCATTGGGTTCCCTCTTCTGTTGTAGATGTATCTTTTACTTGCAGGTTTTGGCGGATGTTGATGATCTAGTGTCCTTATGTACCAGATAGTTGTATATACTTCAGTTGTAATGTATTTAATGTATTCATTGTTGTATTGTCTCCCACGTGTGTTGGGGTGACCTTGATGTGATTGTATATGTAATTTTGAGATTGTATTCTTTTATCATTGGGATGTAATAATTATTCAAGCCATGTATTTATTCAGGATCATTTGTTATAGTTGGTTATGTTGAAATTGTATCTATCGAAAATATGTAATACTTTATATCTTTATAATTCCATGTATTGTCATATGTGCTTATGTTATTAATGTGGATATGGTTGATGGACATTTTAAATAATGGAATGGGAATGAATAGTTTTACATAGTAGATCAATTAATGTTATCTTATTTTCGTTATTATGGGTTAGTGTAGTCATGTCACTTCGTGTACCCCATTGGAACTAGTTGTGCCTCATGATACATTGTTATGTTATAATACTTAAGTATGTTTATTTTATGTTCTTTATTTAAAAAAAAAATTGTTCTGTTGGTATTAGTTCCTTTGGGGTTCGCACGGAGGGGCATGACAGCTTGGTATCAGAGCCAGGTTTGCAAATACTAGGGTCTCTGGGTAATTAGGTCCATTAGGCAACCTCATGTTTGAACTTTGTGCACTCTTGTATGTTATTTTTTTTGTTTGATCGGTGTGCTTTTGTTGTGTGTGGGTTCTGACTAAAACCTATTCCTTGGTGTGTCTTCAGGATGAAGATAAGGAGCACACCTCGGAAGAAGGTTCGTGACCCATTTGTTAGACGGCTTTGGAAGATCAGACTCCAATACGATTATTCCAATTGCTCTGAGCCGTCAGATCTAGAGACCATTACGGAAGCTCTAAGGAGACTCCGTCACGAAAGAAGGGAATGGACACCTTCTAGCAAGGCAGCTGTTAAGGCAGCCATCCTGGCTATCCGAATGCAATCTCGTTACTTTTGTTGGTTACTCTATTTTTTTTTGTATTTAATGGCTTCCAGGAGTAAGCCATGTCCTAGGGGGGGAGGATGTAATACCCCTCATACTGTTTAAACTTATTAATTTTTGTGTTAACTCTTTATGATGATACTATTAGGGTTTTGATTTGGTTGGTGTAGTTTGATGATGTTGTTATTCCTTTCCTGGTCATAATCGGTTGATATGACATTACTAGTATGATTGTGATATCTTGTGTGTTGTTGGATTTTGTTTATTTAAATGATTTATCATTAATATGCCAGTGTGATGTTATTTAATTCAGTATTATTATATGATGCAGTAGTTTAATATCATGTTATCTTATGTCAAATTGGTTAGAAATGTTAGCTCATTATGGATATTATAATTGTTAGAATAGATTAGGTGAGAGGACAGTGTAGCATCACTTGTTCACGACTGCCCTGCTACACTGCAATTTCTTCTCATGATAGGATGTTGATTTTATGTATATATGTACACGTGCTACTTGATGTTTATTTGGATGCAGGATTGCAGGAATAAGTCTCGATTCCACCTGCTTCGGCAGGACAGGGCGAGCAATAAATTAACCCAATGGGTAAAAGTTGAAAAAGGGAGTAGGCTTGGAAGTGTCCCCGTCCCAAGTTCGTCGTCTGTGGTGAGTCATGCTTTGATTGAAGTTTTGTCTTGTCTTGTATGTAGTTTCACTGTTGAGTAATTGTGTTATTCTTGGTTAGTGTTTAATTAATTAATTGTATTGCATAAAATAATTAATTAATGTTGCATCGTGATTTGATTTATTTGAGAGTTAAAAGGATGTTAAGTTGAAATAGAATGTAAATTAAAAGTGATTTAATTAATTAAAAGTGAAAATAATTATAATTAAATTAATATAGTTGAGAGTAATTAAATATTATTTTTATTAATATTTAATTAGAAAATTTGTGTGAAGATAATATCTAATTTAAATAAATTATTTCAATTAAAATTTTAGATAAATGTGAGCTTTTAAAAGCTGAAAAAGGACCAATAAGGAAGGGGGCTTTTTGGGAAAAGAAAGCGGAAAAAGATCGATTGATTTTAATTAGTGATTTATTATTTTTATGAAGGGAATTATTTCACACACAAGTTTTTTTTTAGTTTTGCTCTGTGTTTTTGGATCAAAAGAAAAATAAATAAATAAATGAAAGAAAAAAGATAGTTTGGAGTTTTGGAGGTTTTTCTGGGTAAAAATTATTGTGAGGTTGGAAGGAAAAGATTGTTCAGAAGAACGTTGGAGGGGAAGATCGTGAGAAGAGTAGAAGGCAGAAAGTCAAGAGGAGGATTTAGAAGGATTCTTCAGCAAACGAAGGGTTTCAGGTTCCTTTCAAGTTCTTTATTTCTTTTCTGAATTATTCTTCTGTAATAAATTTTGACTGCCATGTTTAAAAAAAGTAATTTCTCCTTGTGTTTTAAAAGAAAAGATTCCTGTGATTGAGATTTGTCTGTTAAAATATTTGTGTTTCTCTGTAGTGAAAACCTCATTTAAAATTCTTCAATAAAAACTTAATTTTGGAATCATTGAAAAGAAAATCGTATTGTATTCATGAGGATTAGTTTTGCATGTCAAAATTTATATTGAATCTTTTGAAAACCATGTATTCATTTTATTGTTCAGAATCTCTTATTAGCCTTATATATATATATATAAAATTCTGGTTGTGTTATTTGAATATAGTTTGTTTAATTAATTTCATGATTATTTTATAATCTCTTCTGTATTTTTTCCCCTTAAATTAAGTTTTAATATAATATATAAATAAGATGTTCTGGTCAGAGAAAAATAAATAAATAGATTTATATATTGCTGTAGGCTGGGTCAGGTCTCGATTTCTGTGCTTGAATAAAATAATATCAGGGTTTCGAAATTCATGCCTTATTATAAGTTATGATTTTAAATGTATTTTTTTTAATTATCATTTTGAATTTTGTAGCAATGAAATGATATTAAAGATTTAATTTAAAAAGTTATAAATTTTTGTAAACAAAATAAAGTTATATATATTTTATGGGGAAGGGGCGGACGGCTGTCGCCGTACCATCCCCCGACCCCCTGTCCCTATGCGCGGCAGTGGCAGCCGCCACTAGGCTGCGCACAACAGCCGTAAGGCTGCTGTACGCAGCCCAGTGGGGGCTGCGGCCTCCCTTGGGAGGTACGCAGTACCTCCCTTGGGAGGTGCGCAGTACCCCCTGCTGCGTGGTTTAAATTTAAAATCTAAATTTATTTATTGTTTTCTTATGCGTTTTATATTTATTTATATAAATATATAATTTGTAAAATATAGATATGTGTTAATATGTATGGTATATATTATTTAATGTATATAGTACATATTATTTAATATATATATATTATATATATTAGTTGGGAATTTTTATAATATAATTAAAATTAGGATTCTATTTCTATATAGATGTGTTTTTTTTTTATGTATAGATAGATATATATTCATTTATTTATATGTTTATAAAAATTAAAGTTTTGCAATATGATTTTGTTAATTTTATTATATGATTATTTCATAAAAATGGATATATATAGGTAACAGATTTGTTTTGTAGCGAATGAAAATTTAATAAGATAAGATTAAGGAAAGTTTTAAAATTATAATGTAACTGAAGGAGTTTAAATTAAATTGTGTTTTTAATTAAATTGAATTGCCTCAAGTAAATAATTTATTTAATTGATTAAATTTATTGTATGTTGAAATGATTTTTGAGGCGTTGTGAATATACTGGTTATTCTAGAGGTCATTTATTTAATCCATGTTAATTATTTACTTAATTTCTTGTGTGATGTAATTGTTTGAATGGGTTTGGGAAATCCCAACGTTAGATAATGAGTTGCCTGGAATGCTTTTCTATCATGTTCTTTTCTTCCCCATGTCGGGCAATTAGGGTTAAGGGTATTGTAAGTCTTCCAGAGAAGTTTTCTTGAGTGGATGGTATGTGTTGAGGTTCATTTTGTGAATCGCCTTGAGGAATTGTATTATGATGTTGTACCCGGTTTCCACGAACGGGGATTTGTGCCTCCTAGGATATAGGAGTGGGTAATGAGAATTGTACCTCCTTTGGAAGGAGTGTGTATTTGGATTGGTTTCCTCCAGTGGTTGGAGTGGGTTCCTTGTTTTGTTTTCTCCTTGGATTGGAGAGTTTATATTGTTTAGTTACCTATTGTGGTATCGTGCCTTGTGTGTTGTCGATAGGAGAGTGGCTCTTTGTGGGGGTCCGGCACACAAAGGGGCGCCAGGGTAACCTACCTAGAGTTTAATTAAGTGATAATCTAAATGAATTAATGGGGGCTTTCACACTAATAAAGATAAAGAATGTCTCTCTCGTGAAGCAAGTGAATGATAAGGCTCGAGATGAGATGGGACGCATAGTTTTGCGTGAGGGTCCCTGGGCCGGTAGAGGCAAGCTGTGGTAACCTGTGATGGGGGTCCGTAGCCTAGGAAGGTTGAGCCAGGGTAACTCATGGCAATTTATGCATGACACTCTTCCTATGTCAACAGTTAGCTAGTTATTGTGCGATGTTCACGATCTTTGATCTCTGGAAGCATTGTAACCTTGTGTTAAGCATTGTAACCTTGTGTTAAGCATTGTAACCTTGTGTTAAGCGTTCTAACCTCATGTTAAGTGACTTTGTGATTGTAGTTGTGAAGTAATATTGTGATTGTAGTATTTAAGTGCTTTGTTGTTTCTCTTTGGGCATTGTTGGATGAGGTCTTTGTTATTATGCCTTGAGTTCATTGAAGTTGTGTGTGTGACTAGTTGTTATTTGGGAAGGTGTTTTATTGTTATGTTCAGAAGTGATTTGATGTTCTGCCTCTGGGAATGGTTGTCGTGAGTTTTCTAAGTGGTCTTTGATGTTATGTGTTTGATTGGGAGTTAGTCTTTGTTGTTGTTAAGCGTACTTGGTCGGGGACCCTTCCTTGTCTACTCTCAGCACGGGGGTGGTTGGGTGGAACGTGCTTCGCACCCCATTGGGTTCCCTCTTCTGTTGTAGATGTATCTTTTACTTGCAGGTTTTGGTGGATGTTGATGATCCAGTGTCCTTATGTACCGGATAGTTGTATATACTTCAGTTGTAATGTATTTAATGTATTCATTGTTGTATTGTCTCCCACGTGTGTTGGGGTGACCTTGATGTGATTGTATATGTAATTTTGAGATTGTATTCTTTTATCATTGGGATGTAATAATTATTCAAGCCATGTATTTATTCAGGATCATTTGTTATAGTTGTTTATGTTGAAACTGTATCTATCAAAAATATGTAATAATTTATATCTTTATAATTCCATGTATTGTCATATGTGCTTATGTTATTAATGTGGATATGGTTGATGGACATTTTAAATAATGGAATGGGAATGAATAGTTTTACGTAGTATATTAATTAATGTTATCTTATTTTCGTTATTATGGGTTAGTGTAGTCATGTCACTTCGTGTACCCCATTGGAACTAGTTGTGCCTCATGATACATTGTTATGTTATAATACTTAAGTATGTTTATTTTATGTTCTTTATTTAAAAAAAAAATTGTTCTGTTGCTATTAGTTCCTTTGGGGTTCACACGGCGGGGCATGACACATTAGATCTAGGAGGATAAAATCCGCCTAAAAATTTGAATGAATTTTAATTTTGGGCCACACAGAACTCATATGCCCAAGGTGGCGAATGAGTCCCAAACCACAAAATCTGGGCCACACAGTCTGAAAACACTTGAATTATGATTAGATGTTGATTTGTGTTTGGATCATCCTCGAAAAGATGCATTAAATGAGGCTTGTGGATGTAAAATAAGGCCAATGAGAGCATAAAGAAGCTTAATTATTTAATACAACCCTAGAAAACTCTGTAAGTGTGTTGCAACACTTTACAACACTCCAAATAAGGCATCCATAGGATCAATTTGTCCACAAGGGGCCAAGACCTAATGTGAATATGTTAGACACATTACAACACCAAATCAAGGCCATGTTGCGGGGGACATTTTTTGTCATTACATCTAGCCCCCACTTTAGTGAGAGGAGGAACTTGCTTCCAACTCACACTAAATTAGACTAATGCATGTCAAGAGGGGTCCAAATGTACCAATGCTAGTAAGATAGGACAACCATGATCAAGAGGGTTGCACAAGCCCCCAGGACCAAGGTCCTATGGAAAACCCACATAGGCACAAAATAACACACATAAAAAAAGATATGAAGAATAATAGCAAGGCAGAAGCATACATTGCTAGAGTCAAAGAGGAAAGACAACAAAAGAGGGGTGGATCAAGCTTTGACCATTTGTCCAACATGATGTGGATTAGATCTAGGTTGTTTGTTCAAAAAATGCACACTCACTTTGAGGCAACAAAACTTCAGACTGTCCATTGAGTGAGAAATCCAAGAAGGTGAGACACATACACACACATCCGATATGCACTCACACACACGTGAGTGGCTAAGAGAAATTCATTCCTCAAATGGGCTTCCTGTCAAACCATATCAAAGTTATACCTCTTGATAACTTTGATAAGGTGCCACACAAAAATGAACTTTGAGCTTCATGAGGAAACCAAAACTTTGTATTCTTGGAAATCATGAACAAAAAGAAGGCTCTATAGGCATGCTAACTGTATTATGCAAGGTGGCCATATAACCAAAAATTCAAATGCAACAGTAAGGAATATTCAAAGGAGTCTTGCTTTTAAATTCATACGAGGTCTTAACTGAGGGAACATTGTGCCTAATGTCTCCAAGAGAGGACCAATCAAAGAATAGAATATTCACAACTTAGGGGATGCATTGTGTCGCATCAAGCCACTAAGAGGAATATAATATGCTAAGAGGGATCACACTTTTGAAGGACATTGCACCCAATGTTAACCGCAAAGTGAAAAATGCATCATATGAAATAAAAAGACTACACCATGAACCATGGAAAATAAAAATAAAAAAGAATAATGCTAATGTATGCCCCCACTTTAAAGGAATTGTTAAACACCATATTGTGAGAAATTACTTTAAAGTAGCAAAAGATAAATGCTAACAATAAAGAAGACATGAGAGAAAACTTGGAAATCCCTGTACCAAGTCATATGTTTCCAAATAAAACTATGCCATGTGAAAGAGAAAAGGAAAGAAAAGAGAGGGGTTTCCCCCAAAATGAAAACACCAAACACATAAATGATCTATGGATTTGGGGTCAGTATTTTCTTGCTACAATGTTTTAAAGAGCTCAAAATTGTTATCATTCCCTAAATACGCATAGAACTAGATGAATGACACAAAGAGAGGGAAAATAAGAAAAAAAATTCCGGTTCAACATGGAAAAGACATGAATGTATTGATGCCTTACATCATCCCCAAAAGGAAAACACAAGAAAAATGAAGAGAAAAATAAAGGAAAAGTTTTTGGGTCAACATGGAAGAGATATGAATGTCTCAACGCCCTGTGTCATACCCAAAAGGAAAACACAAGACAAATAAAAAGAAATAAAGAAAAATAAAGGAAAAGTTTTTGGGTCAACATGAAAGAGACATGAATGTCTCAACGCCTTGTGTCATCCCCAAAGGAAAACATAAGACAAATGAAAATAAATAAAGAAAAATAAATGAAAATATTTTTGGGTCAACATGGAAGAGACATGGATGTCTCAACACCTTGTGTCATCCCCAAAAGGAAAAAACAAGACAAATAAAAAGATAAAGATAAAATATTTACAACATAGAGAAGAATGAAGGTACAAATAGAGGAATGCCACAAAGAGAGAGAACATCAAATAGAACATCATGGGGGATCACATTACACACATGCAATCACACAAAAGAAAAACAAACAATGCAAAGAACTAGTAAGGAACGTGCAAGTCAACCTAAAGCAGGTTGTCTACATCCTGTTGGGACTGTGAAATTCTGATGATTTTTCATGTTGTTTGTATCCATCCATCTTCTAAATGAGTCCTACCTTGAGAAAAATTTCCTCTCTTCATGATATTTTACCTATATTTTTCCCATATAGCCCCATAAAATCCATTGGGTCATGCATTTTTCATATTGTAGTTCCTATCAGCATGAGTTCATAACTATCTCCCTAACCCATAATGCTTTTGTGCTAACATATGTTTGTTGCAGGCCTATCGGTAGGACTTCTTCATTGTCATAGCGATCGGCATTCACCTATGGGTACATATCAACATGACATACATATGGTTTTGGCGACAAAGGAAAATTCCTATCGGCAGGAGTATGTTTCTTCCGGGTAAGGTCTCCCCGAATGGGTCAGGTCTCACCGACTAATGCATGGGGAGGTTCATCGGTGGGAGTCAAGTTGTCAGGGTAATGTCTTATCAAATTTAAAATGTCTCATTGACTAGCACATTTAGCAAGCACATCGGCCAAGCTAAGCGGTATCAGAGTGAGGTCTTCGCAAGTGACCTCCGGTCTCGCCGACATTACACAAAAGGTTTCTATCAAAAGGTTCAACGGTGAGAAAATTTTCTATCAATGCGAGGTCTCACCGAGTACCTTGGGTCTCGCCGATAAGGCACAAAATGACTC